>PVKP010023658.1:0-35999 GCA_004027715.1 Plecturocebus donacophilus
CAGTAGAGATGGGGTTTTGCCATGTTGGCTAGGCTGCTCTTGAACTCCTGGCCTTGAGTGATCTGGCTGCCTCGGCCTCCCTAAGTGCTGAGGTTACAGGCATGAGCTACTGCTCCTGGCCTTTTTTTTTTTCTTTTTAGCTTGTTGTTTCCTGTTAATTTTATTTGTGGCATCTTCAGATCTTTATAAGTATTTAAATGTTTATGTAGTAAACCTTATAATTTTTTTCTTTTACAGTTTCTTCCTTTACTTTTATGCTTAGGAATGCCTTTTCTACATGAGAGCAGATAAGTATTCACTTATATTTTCTTCTAGGATTTTTATGTTATTTTTAATAAAAAGTTTTAGTGTTTTTATCCATTTGTAGCTTATACTGGTTTATAGTATGAAGAGTGCAATATAAAATAACTGTATTTTCACAAACAGTTAACAAATTATCCTAACTTCATTTATGAAATAAATCCATCGCCTTCTCACTAGTTAGAAATGCCACGTTTATTGGGTACTAAATTCCTATGTATGCTAAATTCTACTTCTGGGCTTCCTGGCATGTACCACTGCTTTATTGATTTACTTATTTTAGTGCCATTGTTATATAGGCCAAGGAACCTTCTAACTGCAGTGATGCTTTGCTTGTAGCATATTGTCATTATAGAGGTAGCAACAAGAGATTCCAATTTTCTGGACCATTTTCTTTGTCATTGCAAACTCATAATTGGACACTCTGGTTTTTGACATCACTGTTATCAGCCTGGTGAGTCTGAGGCTACCTCTGATTAAAGATCCTTTCTTGATGTGCTTGCAGAGTCACATTTCTGGATCTGCCAGGCTATAGGTCCTATGCCTCATCTGCAATAATGTATGCCGCTCAACTTTAGATTGCCATATTGGGGTCTCAAATGCGAACTTTCAAGACAACGTTAAAAGTAAAAAGTAGGCTAGATGTGAGGCAATAGGGAGAAGTGGAGACTCTGGTATCTGGAGAATCCAAGCTGGTCATTCTAATGATTTAAAAGTGTTCAGGCTGAGCAAAGGATGGAGCAGACTGGATTTGGCACGAGGACTACATGTTTTTACTTCTGTCCTATATAGCAGATGTCTTGCAATGAATAATTTATTTGTAGGTTGTTTTATTTGATTGCTACAACAACGCTTTGAAGCAGATACTGTAATGTACCATTTTACAATACACATACTATGTCTTCAAGAGGCTGAGTAACTTGCATAAAGCCTGAGAGCCAACACATCATATTACAGATCCAGGACTCTGACCTGATCCTGGATTTTCTCTTTCTTTCATACCATGTTGTGGTGCCATCCACAAAGAGAGCAGGGATAACAGGGTGAGAAGCTTGTATGAGCTATTTCTATTATTGAATCTGAAAATAGCATTATCTAAGTGACTTACAAAGTACCAATAAGCCAGACTCTGGCTGGATTCCAAACATCAGGGCATAAGACAGAGAGAAGTGACACCAGGCAGTGAGAGTTAGCCTGGCCAGAGAGGCTGTGGGCTGAAGAACGCACTGCTTGCCACCCTCTTACTGTTGCAGTCATTTAGGAAACTCCCAGAGAGAGAGGCTGAGGGAGACAAGGCAGACTTTTAAATTACCAGTTCATTTCAGAAGCTGGTGTATGCTCTCTCTCTCTCTCTCTCTTTCTATCCTCTCACCTCTCTTCTTTCCTCTTTCCCCGCTTTCCTGCATGTATCACCATGGTACTCAACTTCTCTAAGGGTGGACCACTTCTGGATGTCAGGATTCAAAGCAGGGGAAGGACCCATCTCCGTTTCTAACTTTGAGCCTCAGTAGCTCTGAGTCCTTCTGAATGATATGGTCAAGGTAGATGTGAAGACTCGTCAAGAGAAGGCTGTTGTCTTCTAAGCCTGCTATCCCCTGACACAAGGGCTGGGGCAGGGGCTCACCGTCAAGAGGGTTCTTTAACTCTATTTAAGAGGAGAGGGTTGGAGGCACTGGGAAATGAGACACTCCTTCTAGAGACCACCTACTTTGTCTCAATAGCTAGAAGGAGGGTCCTGATGAGCTTGAACCTGGAGAAAGGGCATCCCATTTTGCCTGGCACTAACTGCCAGCATGTTTGAGCTGAAGACCTTCTGAGAGTTCTGGGCACAGTGTAACCGAAGGTTTCTTTCACAAGAAAAAGAAGGTTGACAGTGAGACAGTGGGATACATCAGGGTCTTCCTGGGCTCTATAGTAGTTTTCTGACACTGAACAGGTCTTGTTCACTAAGCCTCTGGTTTCTGGCTTGCAAATGAAAGACGTTTTAGACCAGCACATTATAGAGAAAGCAGAAAAGCTGTATCCATACAGAAGAGATGCAAACTACATGGAGATGAAGTACCTCAACAGAATAGCGATGGAAAGCCTTAGACTGAGGAGTGGTCAGGCACCTCACCAGCACGAAACCGTGAGCAGTCTGAAGACAGAGAACAGGTCTTTCTTTTTTTTAACTGTGGTAGCATTCACATGACATACATTTTACCGTCTTTACCATTTTTAAGTATATGGTTCAGTAGAGTTAAGTATATTCACATAACAATGTGAATATAAACAATATTATGTGACTATTCACACGACAATGTGAATATACTTAATCTCCCAGAACTCTTTTCACCATCCCAAATTGAAACTCTGTATCTGTTAAACAAAAACTTCCCATTCTCCTCTCCACCCAGCCCCTGGCAGCAATCGTTTTTCTTTCTGTCTGGATGAATTTGACTCTTCTAGGTACCTCAGGTAAGTGGAATCATACTGCATTTGTCTTTTTATTTCACTTAGCACAGTGTCCCCAGTGTTCATCTGTGCTGTAGTATGTATCGTAATTTCCTTTCTTTTTAAAGCTGAAAAATCCATTGTATGTATACCCTGCACTTGTCTACTCACTTGTCAACGGACATTTGGGTTGCTTCCACCTTTGGCTTTTGTGAATAATGCTACTATGAACATCGGTGGGTAAATATATCTTCAAGACCTGCTTCCAGTTCTTTTGGAGATATATCCAGAAGTAGAATTGCTGGATCATAAATTCTATTTTAAATATTTTTAGGAATTACCACACTTTTTCATAAGGGCTGCATCATTTTATAGTCCCAGCAACAGTGCACGAGGGTTCAAATTTCTCCATGTCCTTGTCCACACTTATTTTCAGGTTTGTTTTTTGAAAGTAGCTATCTTAATGGGTTTGAGATGGTATCTCACTGTGGTTTTGATTTGAATTTTCCTAATGATTAGTGATGGTGAATATCTTTTCATGTGCTTGTTGGCCATTTATATATCTCCTTTAAGGAAATGTCCATTTCAAGTACTGTGCCAATTTTTAAAATTGGGGTTCTTTTTTGTTGTTGTTGTTGAGTTGTAGGAAATGAACAGGTCTTTTCATGTTTATATCTTCACAACATAGACTAACAACTGCCATGAAAAAAATATTTGTTGAATGAATATGTCCTGGGTTGCTTTCATCCAGTGATCTTATTCTAAGATTTGATACAAGTAATGACCAATAGCTAGAGGTAGACATTCATACTGATGGGTAAAATATTATACTATATTTAAAATGAAATTGCTTAAAAGACAAAGTGGTGAATTTTGGATTCTACGACTTAGTTGGTTGAATGTGCCATGGACCAATTCAATCTACTTGGCTTCTCCCAGTATTAAGCTAGACCTTGTGTCCATCAATAATGGCGATGGGAAACGAAAAAAGGGAGACAGCCATTTAATTACAAATATTAGTGCTTCTTAGAAAAATACATAGGAAATAAAGGCAGCAACTCTTCTTAGGAGGTTAAACAAAGCTTCTGCCCATTTCTCATGGTCACCATCTTTGATTTATTTTATGACATTTTCTCCCCCCCAAATTCCTCAGATCTCAACAGTAGTGGCTTAGAAGGAGGACACGAAAAACAATTAGTCTGCACCTTCTATCTTGCCACTGGATGGCAGTATACCTACACCCCTGCATGCCCTCAAGGAGAAATCTTTCTGTGAGCCCAATCTTGACTTGTCCAATTGGAGAAGACTGGACATTTTGGCAGAAACACTTTTTTTTTTTCTTTCTATTTCTCCCTGAGTTTCTGTGGTAGAATGTTAACATCTTACTTCTTCATGTTTATCCCACGACCCAAAAGAACCCTGGCTTCAGTGTCATCTCTTCTGATGCATCTTCCCTTCCCTCAAGTCTGATTTACTTGTTACTCTTTCATCTTCTTGTAGTGCCTGTGCTAAATAACCACGTAATGACACTACCATGTAACCAGTGATTTGTTGGTTTGTATATCATCTTCGGAGAAATATCTATTTCAAATCCTTTGCCCATTTTTATTTATTTATATTTAAAAAAAATTTGTGTATTTAGGGGGTACAAGTACAGATTTATTACATGCAATATTGTATCATAAACTCCAAGCTTTTAGTGCACTCATCACCCAAATAATGAAATTGTACTCAATAGGTAATTTTTAAACCCCTACTCCTCTCCCACTCTCCTTGAAAAATAGACACTGAAGACTACAAAAGACTACCATTACTCTGTATGTCCATATGTAATTGGGTTGTTTGGTTTTTGTTGTTGTCGTTGTTGTTGAGTTGTAGGAAGAGAATAGATTTTTTTTATGCTCATATCTTTAGAACTTAGAGTAACAACCACCATTAAAAATATACATGTGTCTGTATTTTACTGAGGGGAAGAAGAGGGACTCATTTGACTTGCATCTCTGGCACTTACCATGGTGCCTGTTTATACTGGGTGGTCAATCAAGACTTGTTATTTGAAATTCTGGAAGAGTGGCATCAGAAAGATGGCAGAATAGAAGATCCCTTGGTATCACTCCCTTCACAAAAACACATCTAGAAAATATTTGAAGACAAGAATATCATTATAAGTTTACCAGAACTTGAGGGGAAAGCAGAGAAACCCACTGGGCCCATAGAATAAAGAGAAGCTACAACTGGTAAGAAAGACAGTCATTTCAAACTGTTGTGCATTTTCTCCCCAAAGCCAGCATAATGCCACTGATAGAGAATTTCCCTAAACCAACAGTTTCTGAGGTGAGAGGAGGGAATTGCAGGTATACATTTAATCTCCCTAAAAATCTGGGAATCTTTGCAGAAAGCCCACTCCAAGTCCCATCCCACAAGAACTGTTGATAGTGCCAGAAGGGCTAATCCATATGGAGTGAATTGGGGGAAAATATCAGAGCACTAATTACAGAAACTGGTATGCAGATCTTGGTGGCTATTTGGAATTCCAGTCAGTGGAACGACCATGTAGAAGAGACTGGCCAGCATCAAACTGCTACAGGGAGAACAGTCCATGGGAAAACTCATATCCATGGCTGGAGTTTTCACAAAGCTCAGGTACTTATGTGGAGCCTTCCCTTGGCTCAGAAACAACTAAAAGGTCAGGGCTGGAATCTGATGCCTGATCAAGTCTTCTCCAGATGAGCAACAATGGCAAGGAAGTAGTATAGTCCAGGGAAATATTTAACATCCAGTGCTCACTGTACATTTTACCCAGACCAGGAAACAATAGCAGGGCAATGAATTAGTTCCAGTGCAGTGCTTTAGTTGTGGTGCTGACTGTAGTCCTTCCTGGAACAGGCAGAAACTACAGGCCAGTGTTTAAGTTATGATGCAAAGTAGTACAGGTGAAACACCAACCAAAAGCACCTGCACAAACTGGAACAAGTGGCTCTCTTCTCAAATGCACAAGCATCAATGTAAAGACAAAAGGATGGTGAAAACTCAGGGAAATACAGCAAACCAAAGGAAACCAACAAAGCTTTAACAGTAGACTCAGAAGAACTGAAGATCTATGAAATGTCAGAGAATTTAGAATAACTCTTTTAAAGAAGTTCAGGAAATCACAAGAAAATATGGATAGAAACTAAACACAATTTATGGAACAATCCAGGAAACAAAATTTTTTTTCAAAGAAATAGAAAGTTAAAAAGTACAAACAGAAATCCTAGAAATAAAAAATAAAATAACTGAAGTATAAAATTCATTAAAAAGTTTTAACAACAACCTCAATCAAATACAGGACAGATTTACCATGCTTGAAGACAGAACTTATAATGAAGTTACTCAAGTAAAGAAGCAAAAAGAAAAATGAGTGACAAAGAGTAAAGAAGGGCTATGAGAATTATGGGACATTATCAAGTAAACTAACCGTCATATAACAGAAATTCCTGAAGACGACAAGAGAGAAAGAGACCTACAAAGCCTATTTGAGAAAAATAAATTTATTAGTAAAGCTTCAGTATACAAAATCACCATATAAAAACCAGTAGCATTTATAAATGACAACAGTGAACAATCTGAAAAAGACATCAAGAAAGCAACCCTATTTACAAAAGCTAAAAAAATCTAGAAATAAATTTCACCAAATAAGTGAAAGATATCTACAATAAAAATTATAAAACACTGGTGAAAGAAATTGAGGAGTATAAAAAAATGGAGAGTCCATGCTCATGGAATGAAAGAACAAATATTGTTAAAATTTCCATACTTCCCAAAATAATCTACAGATTCAATTCAAACCTTATGAAAATACCAGTGACATTCTTCACAGAAATAGAAAAAAAAAATCCTAAAATGTGTATGGAAGCACAAAAGACCCCAAACAGCCAAAGCAATCCTGAACAAAGAGAATAAAGCTAGATATGTCACACTACCAGACTACAAAACTCTAGTAGTAAACAAAACAGCATGACACTGGCATATAAACAGAAATATAAATCAATGGAACAGAATAGATAATCTAGCAATGAATTTACACATGTACAGACAACTCATTTTCAGCAAAGGTGCCAAAAACATGCATTTGAGAAAAGACAGTCCCTTCCATAAAGGGTGCTCAGAAAACTGTATACCCATATGCAGAAGAATGAAACTAGGCCCCTATTTCTCAACACATACACAAATCAAATCAAAATGTATTAAAGACTTAAATGTAAGATCTGAAACTCTAAAACTACTATAAGAAAACATTAGAGAAATGCTTTAGGACATTGACCTGGGCAAGGATATTTTGGGTAAGACCTCAAAAGTACAAGCAACAAAAATAAAAATAAATAAATGAGATTACAGTAAACTAAACTTCTGCATAGCAAAGGAAACAATTAACAGAGTGAAAAGACAACCTACAGAATGTGAGAAAATAGTTGCCAACTATGTATCTGCAAAGGGATTAATAACCAGAATATATAAGAAGCTCAAACAGTAAAATAGCAAAGCAACCACAAACAAATAATACCCAAATAATCCAATTGAAATGGGCAAATGATTGGAATAGAAATTTCTCAGAAAAAGACATACATATGGCTAACAAGTATATGAAAAAAATGCTCAACATCACTAGTATGAAGGACAAATTAAAACCACATTGTGCAAATTAAAACCACATTCAGATATTATCTATCCCAGTTAAAATGGCTATTATCAAAAAGACAAAAAATAACAAATGCTAGTGAAGACGTAGAAAAAGGAGAACACTAATACACTATTGTTGAGAATGTAAATTAGTACAGCCACTATAAAAAACAGTTTGGAGGGTTCTCAAAAACCTAAACATAGATCTATCATATAATCCAACAATCCCACCACTGGGCATGTATCCAAAAGAAAGAAAATCAGAATACTGAAGAGTTATCTGCACTTCTATGTTTATTGCAGCACTATTCACATTAGATAAGATAGGGAAGCAAACAAATAAATGAATAAACACCACTATCCACATTAGATGAGACAGGAAGCAAAAAATAAATGGATAAACAAAATATGGTATATCTACATAGTGGAATATTATTCAGTCATAAAAACAAAGAAACTTCTGTAATTTCAGCAACATTGGTAGACACTATATTAAATGCAATAATCCAGGCACAGAAAGGCAAATATTGCATGTTCTCACTTATAAGTAGAAGTTAAAAAAGTTGATCTCATGAAGGCAAAGAGTAGAATGATGGCTATCAGAGGCTGGGAAGGGTAGTGGGGAGAAAGGAATAAAGAGTGGCTAATGGGTACAAAAATACAGTTAGAAGGAATAAATTATAGTGTTTGATAGTACAGCAGGGTAATGATAGTTAACAATAACTTATTGTATATTTCAAAATAGCTAGAAGAGAAGATTTGGAGTGTTATCAGCACAAAGAAATGGTAAGTGTTTCGGGTGATGAATATCCTAATTCCTCTTATTTGATTATTACATATTGTATGCATATATCAAAATATCACATGTACCCCATAAATGTGTATAATTATTAATGCATCAATTAAAAAAGCTAGAAAGAAACACATGACTTATTGGTTAAACCCATCCAGTAGAATAAACATAGGCTGATAAATGACCACTCATTCACCAGTATGTCTAGATAGCATACACTCCTAAAACTGAACCTAAAAGTAATTTACATATTTCTGAATATACATTTAATATATACAGTTTGACTGATGATAAATTATATTCCTTAGAAATTTATATATCTTTAATTACAACTAATACAGACTATTTCTCAAATGTCTATTTTGATTCTGCTATTTGTGGCTTTTTTTGAACTGTGTCTTTCTGACCTTTGCCATTTTTGTCTGTCGTTATACTCATGTTCTGAAAGCTCTGGGATTTCTGAGTGTCAGCCTTAACTAATCCCTGCCACTTGGTTCCTGCATTCAATCAGTCACCTTGTCTGTTCATTTTGTTTCCTAAATATCCCTCGAATCTGTCTACAGTGCTTCATCCTTCTGGTCCCTGTCTTGGCTCAGCCACCATCATCCTTTCTAGGCATCAGCTCCTCAAAGGTCTGTCTGCCTCTCATCTTGGCTTTTTCCAATTTATTTTCCACATTGCAGCTAGCGTGTGCATTTCAGAGTACAGGTCACATGCCTACTGAAAACCCTTTTAGGGCTTCTTGTCACCCTCAAAGTAAATCCAAGTTTCCTAACCAAGCACCTGGAGACCCTGCTAACTCCTCTAGCTTCCGCCTTCTCCACTCTCCACCTTAAGCTTTCTCTACTGCGATGATGAGCATTTGTGTGGTATAAGAATCACCTCCATGCTGTTTCATCTCCCAGTATTCACATAGGCTGTCTTCTCTACCTCAATTACTCTGTTAAAAATCAGTAACAGAAGGAATGTTGGAAACTCTACAAATTCCTGGAAATTAAACAATGTATTCCTGAACAACAGTCAATAAATTAAAAAGTAAACTAAATAATTATTTGAGACAAGTGAAAATAGAAAATAATATACCAAATTCTGTGGGATACAGCAAAAGCAATTCTAGGATGGAAGTTTATAGCAATAAATGCCTGTGTTCAAAAACAAACTTTAAATAAACAACCTGACAATGCACTTTGAGAAACTAGAAAAGTAAGAACAAACCAAACACAAAATTAGTAGAAGAAAAGAAATAATAAAGATGAGAAATAAATGAAATTGATACTTAAAAAACTACAAAATATCAATGAAACAAAAAGTTATTTATTTGAAAATTTAAAATTCA
The DNA here is from genome assembly GCA_004027715.1 of Plecturocebus donacophilus. NCBI lineage: Eukaryota > Metazoa > Chordata > Mammalia > Primates > Pitheciidae > Plecturocebus > Plecturocebus donacophilus. Next base: position 9,522 of record PVKP010023658.1, read on the forward strand.
CATACCTTCTGCTAGACTAAGAAGAAAAGTCTAAAGAATCAAATGAGTAAAATCAGAGACAGGAAAGAGACAATTACTCTTCTGTCCCTTTGCCTAGCTGACATTTCATCCTTTATTCTTCATTTAAAACCACCGTCCCTAGAAGACTTTTATGCACCCTGGAAACAAGAATGAGTGGATTTCCCAGCTCCATGACTCACTGTGCCCACTCCGTTTTATTTTATCCCTAGTGTCTAGCACAGTTTCCATCTCATGGTGGATGCCAGATTGACATTTATCAAATGCATACAAGTGCTTTTAGTTAACATGTATTGCGTATTCACTAATGCCAGATATGTGCTAAAGCAGTTTATAGATTTTATCTCACGTAATCTTCACAACAACTCTCTTAGATGGTTATGCTCATTTTGCAGGTGAGGAAACTGAGGCTTTGGGAGATCGCACACAGAAAAGTAGTAGAGTTGCTGACATCTGTCCCCATGAAGAGTTGGCTGTACAGAATATTGTTTTCCAAGTCTGAGAGATCTGCGAGGGTCCTTCATAAGTAAAGGTCATTGAATCTTTACAAGTTCTATTTGTTGGAAATATTTTCCTCAAGCTGTGATGCCTCCTAATAATTTTGTATTTGATTTGATTATCTTGAAGTTTAAAATCTTTTAGTTATTAAATAGTAAAACTATGGCCCCTGCCACTCTTTTCCAGATGGCTTTTCTACAGATTATGCTTTGAGGAGTTCTACCTTTTCTAAGTTCAGTTGCTCATGTACATTGTCACTTAATTTTTTATAGTCTAATTGCCTTAGATTGAACTCTTTAAACCCTTTAAAATTTGTTTTGTCTGTGTAGAGTATGTGATGAGGAACTATTTTGCCCCCAAATGGTAAATTTTTCTGAAACCATTTATTGGAAAATTAGTGCGTCCTAGTAGGTTATGATAATTCTGTTATTATTTTTAATATTATTTTATACTTACAGCCTTTTGGGGGACTTTTGCTAGTTGATATGTCAGTTCTTGAACTAGTATCATAGTGTGGTTAATAACCTTTTTTATTTGGTGGGATAAATTCTGCCTCTGGTGTGACATTTCCCCCAACAATTTTCCTTACCTTGGTTGATCCCACTTACTGTTTACTTAGATGATTTATTTTTTATTTCATCCTTGAAACATTTACTGGGATAATTCTTTAAAACTAAATATAACATATTTATTATATAAAATGTGTTATAGTTTTAAAGAATTATAAAAAATTAAAATGGAATTTATAAAAATAAAATAAAAATAAATGGAACTATAAAAAATTAAATGGAGTATAAAAAATTTAAATAAATGGAATCCAGAAATATTAACAGTAACATTTTGTTTTATTTCTTCATGGTTTTATTCTAGAGGAACACGGATAACTGGGCTGGGCTCATATTGAATACAACTTATATCTTGCTTCTGCCTCCCTCCCCAAGTCACCTTGTAAGCATTTTCATATCTGATTAAATTTTGGAATCACAAGTTTTAATATTGCATGATAGTCACTTAAATAAAATTCTGAAAATCCATTTAGTGATGCCGCGATTGGTGGATATTTAGGTTATTACCATTTTTTCCTCCTTTAAACAGTGTTGTAATGAAAATCTGTGTAAACAGATTTTTGTTCACATTTGATCATTTCCTTAGGGTATATTTTTAAATCTGGGTCAACAGGTATGAGCAATTTTAAGGCTCCAGATTGCTTTTTAAAAAGATTGCACCAATTTAAACTCTCACCAGCAGTGTATGAAGATGTCTGTTTTCACCGCCAAAGTTGGGGTATTATTATTTCATTGAGATTTTCATTGGGGTTATGTTAAATCTATAAATCAATTTAGAAAAATTGCGTTCTTTACAATATTGATTCTTTTCTTTCAGGAAGATAGTGTGTCTCTACTTAATTAAATTTTTCTTTTATACTTCTCAGTGAAGTTTTGTTGCTTTCCTTATATAAATCCTGCTTATTTATTATCAAGATTAATTCCGAGTATATAATGCCGTTTTACTCCTTTTGTTTTCACCTATTGTGAGTGCCATTCAAAAAAATTTATATCTTTGACTTTGCCCCAAGTATGTCCTATAATCATCCAGCCTTCCAGACGCTCTGTAAAAAACGAAGGGGCTCTGTGTTCAAACTGGTTTGGGAAAGACTATGATCTTCATGTGGAAACCTTAATACACATAAAAACTTGAGAATTCCTATTGAAAACAAATCTGTTTAATAATATTTATTACACCTAGTACCTACCAAACTTATTTGATCATAGACTATTTACTTCTTATGTAAAAAATAAAAATTTAATGTAAAATCTATTATTGTGCAGTAAAGCTGATACAGTTGCCCTGAGGCTAATGTTACGGACTGACAAATGGCATCAGTCTCCATTTCTCCCTGCAATTACACCCCTTTGCTGTGTAACTGTGGAGGGCCCTTGTGCTCTTACTTTGAGCTTGGCCATGTTACTTGGCCAATGGGATGGTAGCAAACATAAAGCACACAGTGGCTTTAAAAGTGGTCTTGCTCACCATTGCTCTCTTCTATGTCCATGAGAAAGACATGCCTGTGGCATCCTGTTAGAAGATGAGAGATACTTAGAGTGGAGTTGAGTTATGCTAGTTAACCCAGTTGAAACTCAATGACATAATCCCCAAACCAGTCAACCTTTTCATGAGCATGAGGTCAGTCAAGACTAGAAGAACCACTTAGCTGGCCTTCAGACTCATAAGCTAAATTAATTATGGTTGATTTAAGCCACTGAGCTTTGGGGTGACTTATTACATGGCATTTTTGTGGCAGTAGATAACTGATAGGCTCACTGTGAGCACTTATAATGTAGGTAGTTTAAACATGATAGTTTGTATTATATTAGGAAATTCTTTCATTATTTTTCCAAGTGGTTTTCTGCAAAAAAAAAAAAAAAAAGTTACTGAATAACTTTGGGGGCCACGATTGAGATTATTTTAAGTTTTTCTAATTAATGTGGTATTTTGCATTAGCAGACTTCCTAATAATAACATGTCCTGTCCTACCTAGGATGAGTCATTCTTGGTAACAGTTGATCAATCTTTTAATGTACTATTGCATTCCATATGCTATTATTTTCCTTAGAGATTTAGCAGCTATATTCATAAGTGGAATTAGTTTAGTTTCCTATTTTGGTTCATCTTTTTCTTTTTTGGTACAAGACTTATGCCAACTTTATAAAATGACTCAGTTAGATTTTCATCTTTACTGATGCTCTGGATCAATGTTTATAATATGGAAATTATCTAATCCTTAAAAGACTAATAGAATTCACTGCTAAAGCCATCTGGTCATGGAAACTTTTAATAGTTTATTACATACTTAATAGTTTTATTTTAATTTTTACCTCTGATGACTGGTCTTAAGGTCTTTCTGCTTCTTTTTAATTAAATTTTTAGAAATTCATATTACTTTTGTGATGGCAAATTATATACATCCTGTACTTTCTGTATTTTTGGAAGCTCTCTTTCAATCATTTTGAAATCATATCTGATATAATGAATTAATATAAGACCATTTATTTCAGTAATTGCAATTTAATATCAGACCTAACGTAAGTTTGTGTCTTAATATGACCTAATATTTCTGTGTATAACAGTATGGCTACACATGTGGCCATCATGTTTCTAACTTTTTGGTAGTTGTGTAGTGGGAGTCCTATCTCACAGTAGTTTGATGTACTTCTTATGGTTGGGGATGACAGGCTGAAAGAAATATTATGGATTCATAAATGTTGGAATTTTGAACACTTTTACATGATTTCTGATCATAATGTAAAAGAATACTTGAAAGTGAAACTCTTCTAAAAATACTAGAACCAGGTTGTCATATTTATTGGCCTATGTTATGGTTAACATGGGATTTGAGGTTGAATACACAGTGTTTGGGAGCATCTTTTGCTGACCTGCGCTATTTCCCCAATAGTTTGAAGATAACAAAGGAAGGGAAAGCACTTACCGGCCGCAAAGTAGGATCTAGCTGTCTGCTCTGCAGGCTCTGCTGAGCTCTGCTAATTATTCAGTTCTCAGATTTCAGGCACTTTGTTATGCTAGCAGCCATGGTAAATATTTATACAGTGCTTATCATGTGCCAGGCACTACTCTAAGCACTATTATTATATCATATCATTTTACTAATTAGGAAAGGAAGCCACCAAAAGGTTACATAATTTGTCTAGGCTCACCAGTTTGTGAGTGCAGATGTTAAGATTCAAATCTAGGCAACTGGGCTCCATGCTCTGTGCTGTTAGCCACTCTGCATGCTGCCTCTCAATCTTTTTCAGTTTTCTTTCTTTCTTTTTTTTTTTTTTTGAGATGGAGTAGTTCTTGTTGCCCAGGCTGGAGTGCTATGGCATGATCTTGGCTCACCACAACTTCCTCCTCCCAGGTTCAAGAAATTCTCCTGCCTCAGCCTCCCAAGCAGCTGGGATTACAGGCATGGGCCACTACATCTGACTAATTTTGCATTTTTAGTAGAGATGGGGTTTCTCCATGTTGGTCAGGCTGGTCTCGAACTCCTGACCTCAGATGATCTGCCCGCCTTGGCTTCCCAAATTGCTGGGAATACAGGCATGAGCCACCAGGCCTGGCCCATTTTACATTTTTAAAAATCAGTTTGCCAGAGTGCCTCACTCAGTATTGAGCTTTTAGTAGATGTTGGATTCTATAGACTTCTTTATAGATGAGGATAGAAGTGAAGAAAGAGAGAAAACAGTTGAAGAGGAAAGAGTAACATGGTGTCATGGGGAGAACTTGTGGGTTCTGAGTTGAGACTTTGATGTTAGCTATTAAAAAATAGAAACAATAAAATATCTTTCTCATAGGGTTACTGTGATGGCTTCCTAAGCAAAGGGCCTGACATATGATTAACATTCCCTGATACTAGTACTAGCAGATCCTAGTAAATGATGGTGATGATGAGTGATGACCATAAAACCAAGCTCTGCCAGCAATTGGCTCTATAATTTTGCTCAGGTCACTTTGTTTCCTGGCCCTCAGTTTCCTCATTTGTTAGCCAGAGGACTACCTCATGGCTCTATGACTGTATTAGTCCATTCTTGCATTGCTATAAAGAAATAATTGACATGGGGTAATTTATAAAGAAAAGAGGTTTAATTGGCTCATGGTTCTGCAGGCTGTTCAGGAAGCATAGAGGCTTCGGCTTGGCTTCTGGGGAGGCCTCAGGAAACTTACAGTCATGGCAGAAGGTGAGGGGAAGCAGGCATATCTTGCATGGCCAGAGTAGGAGGAAGAGTGAGGGGAAGTGCTACACACTTTTAAACAACCAGATTTTTAGAGACAAGCACCAAGGGGATGGGACTAAACCATTCAAGAAGGATCCATCGCTATGATCCAATCACTTCACACTAAACCCACCTCCAACGTTAAGCACTGTAATTGATCATGAGATTTGGGTGGGAACACAGATTCAAACCATATCAATGACCATGTGATCTGTGACCCACAGAGGAGACTGAGCAGGAGAGAGAGTGAGAGAACACAAGGTAAGGGCTACTGCTGAGTGGGGTATCTGTTTAGAGGGTCTGGGGGACTCCCCCTGCATCTGGGCACAAAAATACGTATCTGTCTAGCTCATGTCATTCACCTCAAGGCATCTTGTGGGTGGAGAAGTGAGATAGGGGTGAGGGTGGTGTCCATAGTGACTTTCTACATAACAGTACCTTCATGGCCCATCAAGAATAGGATTGATTTGCAGAAAGCTAAAACTGGACTCCTTCCTTACACCTTACACTAAAATTAACTAAAGATGGATTAAAGATTTAAACATAAGACGAAACACAATAAAAACCCTAGAAGAAAACCTAGGTCATACCATTCAAGATATAGGCGTAGGCAAGGACTTCATGACTAAAACACCAAAAGCAATGGCAACAAAAGCTAAAATAGACAAATGGGACCTAATTAAACTTAAGAGTTTCTGCAAAGCAAAAGAAACAATCATTAAAGTGAACTGGCAACCAACAGAATGGGAAACAATTTTTGCAATCTACCCATCTGACAAAGGGCTCATATCCAGAATTGACAAAGAACTAAAGCAGATTTATAAGAAACAAACAAACAAACCCATTTAAAAGTGGGCAAAGGATATGAACAGACACTTTTCAAAAGAAGACATTTATGAGGTCAACAAACATATGAAAAAATGCTCAGCATCACTGGTCATTAGAGAAATGCAAATCAAAATCACATTGAGACATCATTTCATGTCAATTAGAATGGCAATCATTAAAAAATCTGGAGACAACAGATACTGGAGAGGATGTGGAGAAACAGGAACACTTTTACACTGTTGGTGGGAATGTAAACTAGTTCAATCATTGTGGAGCAGTGTGGCGATTCCTCAAGGATCTAGAAATAGAAATTTCATTTGACCCAGCAATCCCATTACTGGGTATATACCCGAAGAATTATAAATTGTTCTATTATAAAGACACATTCACACGTATGTTTGTTGCTGCACCGTTTACAAGAGCAAAGATTTGGAACCAACCCAAATGCTCATCAGTGATAGACTGGATAAAGAAAATGTGTCATATATACACCATGGAATACTACACAGCCATAAAAAAGAATAAGCTCATGACCTTTGTGGAGATATGGGTGAATCTGGACACCATCATTCTCAGCAAATCAACACAAGAACAGAAAACCAAACACCACATGTTCTCATTCATAGGCGGGTGTTGAACAATGAGAAAACATAGGTACAGGGAGGGGAACATCATACACTGGGGTCTATTGGGGGTTAGGGGAGGGACAGCAGGGGATGGGGAGAAAAAAGAAACAAATCTTTACCTACAATAATGGAAAGTCAATAAATAATATATATATTAAAAAAAAAGAATAGGGTTGAACAGTCCATCAACTGAGCAAACAATTACTAGGATGCCCAGTAAAATTCAAATTTTAGACAGGTCATGAATAACTGTTTTAAGTATATCCCAAACAGTGGATGGGCCATACTTATACTAAACAATTATTTGTTATTTAGACTCAGTTACCTGGGCTTCTCTGCCTGGTCCAATATCCAGATCTCCCAGATGGGGAGGCTGCATGCACTGGGCCAACTTGTCCCCTTAAGTCAAAGACCTGGGTTCTAGAATCTCTGTCTTCCCAGCTCCTTCTTCTTCTGGAGAATAGAACAGAATAACTACATGAGGAAATTTGTTTGCTATAAATTGCCAAGAGAAAAGCCTCTCCAGATTCAATAAGGCAATTATTATATCCTGAGTAAAGAACACTTGATTATTCCAAACAAATGTACCAGACCGTGCTTTAACAGAAATCTGTATCTATAACCTGTTGTAGTTGTTAAGTCAGAAGTAAATACGTTCTTAAAAACCAACTGGTATTCATTTAATGTACAATAACTTGCCTGCTAAGCTTAAATGAAATGCACAGTTAATTAAAACTACTTCTGTACTAAGTCCTCTAGGGAAAATATTTTACACACATTCTGACTTGGGATTTTTTTTTTTAACCTTCATTTCTCAACTGAGCCCCTGTTGGTAGTTTTTAATTTGACCTGTTTAGAGGTCTGCAGATATTTTTTGCTGGGCAATTCTCATCCTGCTCAGGGATATAGAAACTCCACTTCTTACTGAGAGTGGAAGAGTCTTTAGGGAGATCGCAAGGTGAGGGTGCACAGGTTAGTGCCCCACACCTTGCTTCCACTCGGAGGTGGAGTTGCATCTGAATATACCTACTCACTCGAGGTTAAACTGGGCCTTTCACTTTGCCTTTTTGAATCTGAGTTTTCCAGTCTATGAAACAAATATAACCTATCAGGTGTTTGTCTGACAGGTCAGAAAATAATCAGGGTAGGATTTGAAAGCACAGGCTAACCTTGACTTTTTATCTTTTTCTTTTTTCTTTTTTGAGACGGAGTCTTACTCTGTTGCCCAGGCTGGAATGCAGTGGTGTGATTGCGGCTCACTGCAACCTCCACCTCCTGGGTTCAGGCAATTTTTCTGCCTCAGCCTCCCAAGTAGCTGGGACTACAGGCGTGCCACTACGCCCAGCTAATTTTTTTGTATTTTTAGTAGAGATGGGGGTTTCACCATCTTGGCCAGGCTGGTCTCGAACTCCTGACCTTGCGATCCACCTGCCTCAGCCTCCCAAAGTACTGGGATTACAGGAATGAGCCACCGCACCTGGCTTCTTTTTTTTTGAAACAGAGTATTGTTCTTGTTGCCCAGGCTGGAGTACAATGGCACGATCTTGGCTCACTGTAACGTTGGCATCCCAGGTTCAAGCAATTCTCCTGCCTCAGCCTCCTGAGCAGTTGGGATTACAGGCATCCACCACCATGCCTGGCTAATTTTTGTATTTTTAGTAGAGATGGGGTTTCACCAAATTGGCCAGGATAGTAACCTTGACTTCTTAAAGGGGTCTAGACTTGTGCCTGTCTCTCCTGTTGTGTGAATCCAGATTTGGTGCTGTTTACAAGAGGCTTGAGATGTTTACTTATGTATCCACTCATTCATCTTCTCATTATTCATGAAGTATTAATGCCCAAGTGTCTACTGGACCCGAGGCCTCATGAGCGCTGTGATTCCAGAGACAAAGTCCCATTCCTACCCGTGTTTCTTACAGATGTATAAATTTGAATTTATGCAATTCCAGGAGTCATTTCACTCCCCTGAGTTTGTTTCCTTTGCTGCAAAGTGAGGAGAGTGCCTTCCTTACAAATCACTGAATGGTTGTGAAGTTCAAATGAGACAATGTATGCACAAATGCTTTCAAAAGTCTAAAGAATTAACATATAAATGTGTATTTCCCCCAATAGCAGTAGTTCTCGAGAGTACCACATGGGATTTGCAGATCTTCACAGTGTGAGGACCAGAGCGTGACAACCTGTGAATGCCAGGCAAGCTTGGCATGCCAGGGGATGGGCAGCCCAGCCTCCCAAAAGACTCCTGGGGGTGACAGCCAGCCGAATAATTAATAAAGCCTGGTGTTCATGTGGGATGTCGAGAATAGAAAGTACTTTCAAAGCCATGACCTCATTTGATTTTTACAGCATCCCTACGAGGATGGCAGGACAGACCTCCTCCTTGTCATGATAGGAGTAACTGAGCCTCAAAGATGGGAAATGACTGGTCCAAGGTCACTCTATGCATAGTTGTGAAAAATAGGACTAGCACACAAGTCATCCCTTTACATCACAGATGCTTTTAAGAGAGCACACATGTCTTCTCCAGTGGGCTGAGGACCTGAGGGTCTGGCTAGACCTAGACCTTGAGAAGTGTGTGCAGTGGAGGTGGGGACCCTGTGAATGGATTAGAGAAAGGCTTGTTCCATGGTACAGAGTTTAGCAATTGAGTTTGGACTGGATTTCAGGACCCCTCATTCCTCAATGGATTCTCTTAGGGGGCAGGATACAACCGTAACAGGAGTATCTGTGGTCCTAGGTGGGTGGGGCGTTGACTGGGCTGGGTTGCCCCTGAAGGAGGTCACCGGGGCTGCTGACCTAGGGACTACCCCAAGCTTCCTTGATGCTGTGATTATCTCCATCCTGGTCTCAGGGGGTGTAATAAAAAGTTAATATCCGATTTCAATGGGAAGCCATTAGCTGCCTATAATTACTAGGGTGTGTAATATGAAAGGCTGATGTAATTATGATTCTGAGGTAATGGGGGGAACATATTCAGCAAAGTTTTGTGCTAATGTTGTTGTTTTTTCCTTTGTCTCTCACATTCTCTGCATTAATCAGGTAGACTTATCTCTTCTGGTCTCTGGGATGGATCTCCTCCCATATCCTTTCTGACATCAGTGGGTATTTGGAGGTGGGGCTCAGGATCCCAGAGGGGACTTCTAGGATTGCCTAGCCTGTGCTGGGAACCACTCAGTTTTGCTTTTTCCATCCTAAGCCAGAAAACAACAGGGGTGTGGGAGTAAGGAGCCCCCTTTCCAGTACTAGCTCTGTCCCTGAAATGATCCTGGGGCCTCTGGCTCCCTGGCTCTGAGATTCCCCATATTGGAGGTGAGGAGATGGGGAAGGATGATTTCCAAGGATGTTGTAAACAGTATCTTGTGTTTCTTGGGACCCTTGACCCGTATAGGACATGCCAGACCCAGGCTTCAGGCAACCAAAGGGACAGGAGAAGAGGGTGGGGGGAGCTTGGCTCCCTGGCCAGAGAGGAGCTATTTGTGCTTTCCATCATGGGAGCCACAAGCTACATGTGGCTTTTAAAGTTTTTCATTATTTAAAATGAAATGAAATGAAAATTAAAGGAAGACTTGCTTCCCTCCATCTCCCTAGCCACACACACTTCCAGCGCCCAGTATCTACATGGGTTTGCGGCTCCCATGTTGGAGAGTGCAGATTCAGAGCAGTTCTATTACTGCAGAATGTTCCCCTGGTTGGTGCTGAGGATGGCATGGGGCCTCTGGGTATGGGGTGGTGGAGGGAAGCTGGGTTTGGAGTCTGGTCAGGCTTACAATCCTGGATATGTCATTTAAAGATATGTGACTTTGGGCAAACCCCTTAACCCTTCTGAACTGCTGTACCATGGAAATCATAATACCATTTTGTAGAGTATTCTGAATATTAAGTGATCTGAGTATCATTATGTTGAATATTAAAACAAAGCAAATATGCAAAGGATTGTCTGGTGGGACCACGCCATTATCACCCTTTAGCAGTTCCTGACCGAGAAAGGTATCCTGCTGGATCATCTTGGGAAGAGGTGACCATGGAGATGACTTCCTTAAATCTTCACATGGCTCATCTGCCCTAATGTTTTTGCAACTCACTAAAGTGTTTGGCTATGTTATTTTATTATTATTATTTTACAGACAGAGCTATCGCCTGCCTATTTCTTCCTTCCCTCCCCTCATCTTCTCTCTCCTACTCCTTCACCTCTACCTGTCATCTTCTATGGATGCCACAAAAATACAGGATATAAGTTAAATCAGGATTCCAGAGAAGCAAAAAATCTATTTTGCTTTTAGGATAAGTATATCCCCTGCATTATTTGGGACATACTTAGACTAAAACATGACTTGTTGCTTGTCTAATATTCTAATTGGATCGAGTGTCTTGCGTCTTATCTGGCAACCCTACCCTCCTTATTTGCCATTGTTGGGCTTGAAGATCAGGTGCCAGGCCAGAAGGTATGTGCTTGAGGTCTGCGGGATAGGTGTTGGGGATCCTCTCACATTTGTGTGTGTGTTTCTTCATACGTGTCTGCTCATGCGACAAGGTGCCTGTGAGGAGATGGGATGCAGAGGTCTGTGTAGATGTGGACAAATCTAAGTGGGTTAGTAGTATGGACAGGGGCCACCATGCCATCCTTGTGGGCTCCTTTCTGTGTTCCTGGCAGTGAACCCGTGTTTCTGTGTCCCAGGCCCCATCCTCCTGATGCCTCAAAAAGGAACAGAGGCAATGTCTTGGTTGCTTTTGTCAGTTGATTGACAGTTTGACTGCACTGCTTCCTTCCCTAGGAGTGGATGTGACTTGCAAGGCTTCAGCCTCAGCGGGGCATAGTCAGGGCGTGGGAGGGGCTGTGGCTCACGAACATCATGGGACCCTGCTTCCCACTCCTGCTCCACCCCAGTCCTCCTGCAGCCACACCAAGCAAGTCACAGCCCTGGGTCCCACTCTGTTCCTCTCTGGTCTCTGAATCCATCTCGGTTCCATCTCCTGTTTTGGTGTGGGGTCCAGCGTGGGCTATGTGCCCTGTATGGAGTGGAGCTGGAGCAGAAAAGGCAAGGACACCAGTGAGCCTCTTGCTGCACACCACACACTTGCCCTTCTTTACTTTTCTCTCCCTTTCCCGGTTCCTTCTTTTGTCTCCATCTCAAGTGGAAGTGGGTGAGGAGCTTGAACAACACAACCCAATGTCTAATACCCAGATAGGTCACACATGTCCTGCTTTTGTGTTCTTTTGACCATATGAGTCTTTGAATAGACTGAGAATGATTCTTTGCTGCTCCTCCCACCATCCCTGTTGCTCCCTTACAGGAATCCTCTGCTCCCAGGTCATCTACACGTCGCCTCCAGACACATTGCCTCCAGATCCTTATTGTCCCTCTAAGCCCGCATTCCTCTGCAAACCCCATCCCTTCTTGCCTCTGTAGACAGATTTCCTTGTCTATTTTCTGCTTCCTTCATGACTTCCTTTCTTGCAGGCACTGCTTTGGCCCCATTGCCCCTAGGAAACCTGTGCTGGCCACCCTGACTTTGGCACACACCGACCTGGCACTTCCTAGGTGTGTCTTCCGATGAAGAATATGTCCTCCCCTCAGCCCGTTTGTAAACCTATTAAGGGAAGAAACTGGATGTAAAACCTTTAGCATTTCTGGTACCTGTCCAGAGTGTTTGGTGCAGAAATATTTGGTGGTGGAATCATAAAAAGACAGGGGGCCCCACGGAGGGTATCATAGTAGTGTCAGAGAGGTGACCTGTTCCTTCTGGCTGGGCCATATTGCTCAGGACGGAGTGACTCTGGATTGTGAAATGGGGTTCACTCATGATATTGTTTATTTATGTCTGTGCTTCTAGCTGAAGAATCTCATGTTCAAATAAAATATCATGCAGAGCCTTAGTGTACTGAGCAGGGTACCAGCTCAGCTTCTGGGGAGATGAGTGAGGAGGGGTCACAGCCTGTACACCCTGATCCCTGTCCCCAAAAAGGTCCTGCAGAAGAGGGTTAATGCTCCTTCAGGAGACACCATGTGCTTTCCCACCTCATCATGTTTGGGGATCCACTTCTTGGTGTTCCTGGAATTCTCTCTCCACGCTTGCTTGACAGTTTGGTTGAAATTTGATGTTGTCAATTTGTGTTTGGTTTTCCTTTCGGCAGCATCTCTTCCTAAAAAAAAAATAATGTGGTAAGGACTCAGGACAAAACATGAAGGGTCCAGCGTGTGCTCACCCTCTCGGAGCCCTGACTCATGCCTCGGCAGGGTTCAAGCAACCTTGGGACTGCCTTGTCTCACATCAGCCCTGTTCCTCACCCTGGACTGTAAACATCAAACTGATCTTTAACAGATTGTGACACACTCCAGTGCTGGAAGAATTTTTCAGCTGTCAGGGAGGAGTGGCAGATGAGCCTGCCGCTCAGAACCTTTGCTGCGCTTTGGCACATCTGCTGGGGTTGTGGAGACACCCCACCCCTCCAGACAGGTGTTACTGTGAGCCTCTGCTCCACTCTGCTTTACTGATCTGGGCTGGCCCTGGTGGGAGCTGGAAGGGACAAAGGATTTGGGGTAAAGCATCAATAACAGCTCCCTTTCTGGTGTTTCTCAATATCTGCTTGTCCCCTGCGAAGGTCTGAGAGTAGAACCTGGCCGGGTTGTGATATCAGATCCATTCCTATTGAGAGGACACTGAAGGAATGCTATTCTTTGAAGTCTATAACCTTTTTCAGATTGCAAAGCTTTTTCTGATGCATTATCCTCTGTATCTGTTAGGAGGTCTATGAGGTAGGTAGGCATGAGCCCTTATTTTGTATGTGTGGAAACTGAGGTAGAGTTTAAGTGAATTCCTAGTTGGTGGTAATTCTGGGTCTAAAGTTCAGGATACAACCATAAATTAGGACTAATAATATTGAAGGTGAATATTTTTTCCAGCCTTAAAAAAATCTACCAGGCATGATTGTAACTGTTTCACACATATCAACTCATTTATTTTTCCTCCCCAAAAACTATGACGTAGGGACTTTGTGCCCATTTTATGGAGAAGGTGGTAGAGGTACTGAAAGGTTAGCCACTTGCCCAAGGTCATCAGCTGGGAAGAGGTACGGCTGGCATTTGAACTCCGACTGTCCGGTTCCAGCATTCTCTATGGCTTTTCCACCAATTCTTTCCCTGCCCACTTTGCAGAGTTGCCATGAAGTTCAGATGAGCCAATGGATGATAAAGCACTTAGAAAACCATAAAATTATTATGCAAACGCAAGTTGATTTATGGACAGCTTGCTCCTTCACCAGATACTGGGATGACAGTCAAATTTGACTTTTTAATTAATTTGAAGGCAGGCCTGTCAGGTGGAGGCAAGGAACACCAGCCCAATCAGACTCTAAGAACATCTCTGTCTTTTTTGATGCTTTCAGATGGCTTTGGTTTTCTCCTCATTAAATCCTTGATTCCTGGTCTATTGAGAATTTCAATCAGGTATATATTTGTTAAATAGTGAGATAGCCTCGTAAGGAGAGCAGGCTTTGAGACCACTGACTCAAAGCCTGGTAATATATAACCTAGATTTTAAAAAATAACTATCTATGGACCTGTCATTTATGGCCTTTTCTAGGCCCTTGCAAAATTAATTTCATGTGTATTATTTTTATATCATATATCATCCCCTTCTAATAAAGGCTGTCCACCCACAGACTCTCATGGAGAACCAACATGGAACTCCAGAATCAATGCAGGTGGGCAGGAGGGGGGTCTGGGTGAGAAACAGAGAGAAGGATCTGAGGGGTCGACCCAGGTACATCTCTAGGCATCTCTCCCAGCACTGCCATTGGAATGCATATCTGAATGATCAGAGCAATGAGGACCACCTGCCATTTGTACCACCACCCCATTGGGTCCCTACTTTTGACTCAGGTAGAGTCAGAACACATCCGTAGGTGGTCTTCTACCTTTCTCAACAGTTCCATAATTTTCCTGAGTGCACTTGGGTTTCTGCTTCTAGTTAGAAAGCTGAAGGGTCAAATAGTACATACAGTCCTTACACATCTTCTGGGGGAATCTGGATGGCAGAACTGGAGCTTGACTTTTCTTGACCTCTTCACTCCCATTGGCTTATTCCTGATCTATTCTCACTGAGTTTAGGGTTTCCACACCTTTGTGTGCTTCACTTCCCGGGGCCATCCATGTTTTACCCTAAGCTGTTGCTCTGGGATCCTGCCCCCACCTGCCTCTTGGGATTTATCACACCTGCTTGTCCAGTCCTTCCTTGCTCTCCACACCTCCGTATCACTATGGTTTGCAAGAGACAGCAACAATAGGGCGTGAATAAACCAGACTGACCATGAAATCAATAAACTTGGCTCCACCAGTGATCAAAGAATCACTCTCATCACTCTTGAAGTCTAAAATCCAAATACTTAGAAGGAAATCTGTGAGGTTCTAGCCATGTTTCATCTGTTTTTAAAAACGTTCTTTATTTTCTGTTTTTTTCCTTTTCACCACTGGGAACCTAAACTAAGAGGCTCAAGGAAGTACAAATCTTACAATAAGATGAATAAAGTCTTTCAATTCTTATAATTAAAAAATATTAAATTTGCAATCACAAATGGAGTGTCTTCTGCATGTCAGACACTATGTTGGGCATGTTACAGATTTCGTCTAGTTTAATAATATAAAATTGATCGCATGTGAGGATTGCACAGTTGGAAAAGGTAAAAGTCAGTCTTCTGTACTTTGGGTAAAATGAGTATTTTGAGTTTGATGTAAGGTCACTGACTCCTTCTGATCACTAAACAAGAAACACAAAGATTCCACATCCCCCTGATGTGGTAATGGAGTTTAGTAGGGCAATGGCATTCCTCATACAAGACCTGGCATAGGTGAACAATAGAGCAAGGGGTAAGAGAAGACCCAGGCCTCAGAGACTCATGTGTGCAACCCACATCCATATTCGGTCCCGAACATCAGGTGAGGTCAGCAAGCATGAATGGCCAGCCCATGATTTGCTCATTCATGATTCAGGTACTAGAGAGATAGAAGGATCCAGAGGAAAACATAAGTCCTGACTGTCTTCCTTAAGGACTTTAGAGAAGTCTTTGAACCTGGGAGGAGGAGGTTGCAGAGAGCCAAGATTGTACCAGTGCCCTGGGCAATAGAGTCAGACATTGTCTCCAAAACAAAACAAAACAACAACAACAAAACAACAAAAGTAGATGTAGGTTAGGTGTAACTTTTTTCCAGTGGGCAGACATTACAATGTCCTGGAAGACGAGGAATGGAGTGGAAAGAGCCAGTGAATGGACTTAGAGAAGGCAGGTGAGCTTCCTGACAGCACATCCACATTCGGTCCTGAACGTCAAGTGAGGTCAGCAAGCATATGAGCCAGCCCATGATTTTCTCATTCCTGATTCAGGTACTAGAGAGACAGAAGAATCCAGAGGAAAACACAAGTCCTGGCTGCCTTCCTTAAGGACTTTAGAGATGTAGCCAACACAGTGGAAATATGCAAAAAGTATTAAAAGTGGACAGAGGTTAAAGACCCAGGTAAGTGGGACAGACAAAATGGAACATTTAGAAATCTAAATAAAACTCAATGGATTGAGCTGCCCACATTTCAACAAAACATTTATCAGTGTTTCAGGCACCATGCTAAGTGCTTTGGGAATTACGAAACCTGTAACAGGGGGCCCTTCTCCTGGAAGAATCTGCACTGCCATTGGAATCTGCATCTTGTTAGAGAGCCAAAATTCACCTTAACCCACCAACAGATGTGCTGGACTGGGAGACACGGCCTATAAGGCCAACTGGGCTGTATTATAGGAGATGATGTCCCTTTAAATTCCTCCTCCAGCCTGTTTCTGTTCACAGATCCTTGGCTGCCACTGATGTGCCCTTCTTGAACACAACTGGGAAGTCACAGTAGGAGGGGCTCTTGATGCCACCTGCCACATTTAACAGGGACATAGGGTGGCTGATGAGTTCCACAGCTCATCCTTAATTAGGAAAGCCGCTAAAAACGCCACCAGAGAGCCCTGCCCAGAGCTGCAAAGCCGCCTGTTTGCTAATGCCGAGTTGCTCAGATTGATTGATACTTGTTTTGCGACTCCTTCCGTCAGCTTTCTCGGGTCCAGCCATCTGTTTTCTACCCAAACAAGAGGCACGTTGGCTCTAATCCTTGCCTGATTTGCAGCAGAGATGACATAATGGTGGGTTGGGGGCTTAGACTGGGGGCTTGGTAGTGATTTGTTTTTGGCACAGAATCTTTGCTGAGAGAATGCAGCCATCTTGGGCTGGAAAGACTTCTTTGGCTTTGGGTTTTATTGCCTGAGACTCGGGAAAAGCTAGCAGAGGTAATCTGGAGCACCTAATGATGCTCCTTGACCTGCTGTCAGGAAGCTCACCTGCCTTCTCTAAGTCCATTCATCAACTCTTTCCACTCCATTCCTCGTCTTCCAGGACACTGTAATGTCTGCCCACTGGAAAAAAGTCACACCTAACTTACACCTGTTTTTTTTTTTTGAGACAGTGTCTCACTCTATTGCCCAGGCTAGGGTGCAGTGGCATAATCTCGGCTCATTGCAACCTTTACCTCCTAGGTTCAAGCAATTTTTGTGCCTCAGCCTCCCGAGTAGCTGGGACTACAGGCACCTGCCACCACACCCTGATAATTTGTTTTGTATTTTTAGTAGAGACTGGGTTTTGCCATGTTGGCTAGGCTGGTCTCAAACTCCTGACCTCAGGATATCCACTCACCTCGGCCTCCCAAAGTGCTAGGATTACAGGAGTGAGCGACTGTGCCTGGCCACACCTATTTTTCTTTTTTATAGATGTTGTTTTACTCTCTCACCCAGGCTGGAGTGCAGCCTCCAACTGCTGGGCTCAGCAGATCCTCTCATTTCAACGTTTCAAGTAGCTGGGACTACAGGTGTGAGCCACCACACTTGGCTAATTTTTTGTAGAGATGCAGTCTCATTGTGTGCCCAGGCTGGTCTTGAACTCCTGGCCTCCAGTGATTCTCCTGCCTTGGCCTCCTGAAGTGCTGGGATTACAGGTGTGAGCCACTATACCTGGACTCACCACTGCTTCTTTTGAGGCAAAGCCCTTTCTTCTCTGCCAATAATAATCTTATTAAAAAATTATACTCAAGGGAAAACAAAGTAAGGCATAACCTCTTCATTCTGAGAGCTTATATTCTTGACTGGAAACACACACAAACATACACACACACTTAAAGATCTGAGGAAAATGAAGGAGTGCTTATAGAAAATCAAGATTTAAATTATGTTATTAGTAGCAGTCCTAAGAAATGAAGAGATCAATAAAGTTTAAAATGGAGAGGAAAGTCTTTAAAAGGGAGGCAACTCATGATTAGAGCCTTAAAGCCTGGATAATATTTGAATAAGTGAAGCAATAAGGATGGGTGGGGAAGAAATCTATTTAACACATAAATACAGCACATGTATGCTATGCATATGGGCTAAACTTTGCTTTTGAATAACAGCCTTGTTGTAAAGAAACTCAGGCCAGAAAAATGCTAAGCTGCCACGCTGTGTCTGCGAAGTTACCTCCCCAGCATCAGTCTGAGGTTGTTCATGAAATCAGCAGGGGAGGACGCCTGGAGTCCAGAAGAAGAGTCCAGGAAGAGCTCATCCACTCTGGGCAGGGCTGGCTGGGTGAGGTGCAGTAGGAACAGGTGGCCTGGAGCCACAGAGGGTGCTTGTATTAGTCAGAGTTCTCTAGAGGGATAGAACTAATAATATATATATATTTGTGATTATGTGAGTTAATACTCCTTAATAAACTCCTCTCTCTCTCTATATATATATATGGGATAGAATATACATATATACACATATGTATATAACATATGTATACATATATGTATACATGTATGTTATATATGTTATATGTAATAACATATATATATATATATAATATGTATATAACATATATATAGGAGTTTATTAGGAAGTATTAACTCACACAATCACAAGGTCCCACAGTAGGCTGTCTGTCTGCAAGCTAAGGAGCAAGGAAGGCAGTCTGAGTCCCAAAGCTGAAGAACTTGGAGTTCGATGTTACAGGGTAGGAATCATCCAATACTGGAGAAAAATGTAGGCTGGAAGGCTAAGCCAGTCGAGTCTTTTCCCATTCTTCTGCCTGCTTTTTAATTTTGGCCAATCTGGCTGCTGATTAGATAGTGCACACCCAGATTAAGGATGGGTCTGGCTTTCCCAGTCCACGGATTCAAATGTTAATCTCCTTTGGCAACACCCTCACAGACACACCCAGGAACAATACTTTGCATCCTTCCATCCAATTGAGTTGACACTCAGTATTAACCATCACAGGGCAGGGCAGGGCAGGCGCAGTGCTGCCCTCACCAGCATGCCAAGTTCTGGCTCCACTCAGTGGAGTCTGTGTACTGAGCAGGCAGAGAGGACAGTCCAGCTCATCAAACATCTGGGAAGTTTGGCAACAGCACAATTCCAGTCATCGTCATGGGATGCAGGAAATAACACACAACTGGAAAGGCCCACAGGAATTGAGGGCACCAAGGGGAAGCAACCGAGTTGAGGATCCTGGCACATAACTGGTTGTGGTGGGAATGAAAATCCTGACTAGGGAAAGAGAGGCAGAAGTTCAGCCACATGCAATGGAAGAGTAGAGAATTATGTGCACTGAGGAATCTGTGGATTTGAGAAGCCAAGGGTCTCCCCTGGCACTTGGCATATAGGCTCATAGGTGGTAAGACAAATACCAGGGCATTGGGATGAGGCTGAGGCCCCACGGATGCATTCTCAGTTCAGTAAGGGTCTACTGATTTGAATTATAAAGGCTTCCTGTCCCTGGCAGGGCAGAGCAGAATAAGGGCTGAAGGCAGAGGGCATTGGAGTCCTATAGGGCTGTGGAGAGCTGGGACAGGTAAAGGTGAAAAAGAAGGTAAGGAGAAAGAGCAGTGTCTGAACAACATATTTCTTAAAGGTTTTCTGGGGAAAAACAAAACAAAACAAAAAAAACACCAAAAAAAAAACCTCACTCCAGGGCCAAGGAGAACACCCAGTAAGTGGGGGTGAGAGCTTGTGACTCTTTGCAGGAGTGAAATGCAGGCAGTACTGGCAGGAATGATCATTCAGAATTTAACTGCTTAAAAAAGCTGACAGCAGTAAAAAACAATTGCTAAGTAAGGCACTAAGTTCAGGGTTTACAAATGAAGAAAAAAACAGTGCATTTGTGTTTTAACTTAATTTTCTTTTCTTTACTGAAGATTTACCATTCCACTTATGGTTGTAAAGTGTATAAACTTCACTTTTTAAAACTTAGTAGTAAGTTAATTTGTAGTTAACAAATTAACTACAAATTTGTTTTAAAAGATAATGTATATATCTTTATACATATACACATATGTACATATATGCATAAATACATACACACATAGATTGACAGATATGGTGTATAGCTTGTATATTTAAATATGCCACCTAAGGATTTCCAAGTCTTCTAGTCTTGGGTTATCCTTTCCTTTCTTATGTAAATAAACTAATGTTAGCCTCCCCTCTTTCGCACTGTTGAATTTTGTGCGTCAAACCCAGCATTTCAGGCTGGAGTGAGTGTGTGTATGAAGGAGATGGAGATTAAGTTTCTCTGGTTAACTTTCTGCTGCAGTTTCAATGCCTACTTGGGTCCTACCTCATGTGATTGTGAAACGACATCATTGTCTGGGGTAAATACCCAAGGTTTGTCATCTCACACCAAGGAAATCAAGTATGCAGACACACAAGAAGTGGGTTAAGGAGTTGAGGTTTAATAGGCAAAAGAAAGAGAAAGGGAAATAGCTTTCTCTCCTGTGAGAGAGATGGACTCCTGAATGGGAATTCTGGCCCAGAAAGCAAGTGCACCGGATTTTACAGACAGGCTTGAGGAGGTGGTGTCTGATTTACCTACAGCCTGTGATTTACACACATGCAGCCTGTGATTTACCCACATACAGCTTGTGATTTACACATAGCCTGTGACCACCAAAGTAGCCCTGAAGGTCTCTGTAATGCCTTCAGGGTCATTCTTCCATTGTCTTAATGAATAGCATCTAGCTTCTCTCCCCCATATGAATCTCCTTATCAAACATTCACTTGAATACACCCTTATTGTTTTTTCCTGAACACGTTTTCCCATTTTTTGCAGGTTGAAAAATTTCCAAATCTTTAAGTTCTGTCTCCATTTGGATGATAAATTCTGTCATTAATTCATTCCTCCTGACTTACAGTGTACTATAAGCAGTCAAGAGAAGCCATGCCTCGTCCTCAATGCTTTGCTTAAATAGTTCGTCCAATAAATATCCTATTTCATTGCTCATAAGTTTCTCTTGCCACGAAACACTAGGACATGAACACAACTCAGACAAATTCTTTGCCACTTTATAATAAGAGTTACCTTTCATTCAGTTTCTAGGAACAGATTTCTTATTCCCATCTGAAACCTCATTATGGATGATAAAGAACGGCCTTTATCATTCATATTTGTGCCTTCTGCTCATGACCTTTTAGGTAATCTCTAAGAAGGCTGAAACTTTATCTACAGCTCTCCTCTTCTAAGTCTTCACCAGAATCATCTTTAACCCATTTATGCCTGAGGTTGCAATTGTTTGAATTTTCACAATCAGACTTTGGTGATGACCTTGAGCAGAATACAAATAACTCCCACATGCTTAGTGTTCCAATAATGAAACACTAGGCATGCTTAATTCACAGCAACACAAGCTTTTCTTCTTTCTTTTTCTTTCTTTTCTTTTCTTTCTTTTCTTTTTTCTTTCTTCTTTCTTCTTCTTCTTCTTTCTTTCTCTCATTTATTTTATTTTTATTTTTTTTAGAGACAGAGTCTTGCTCTGTTGCCCAGGCTGGAGTGCAGTGGTGCAATCTTGGCTCACTGCAACCTCCATCTCCCAGGTCCAAGCAATTCTCCTGCCTCAGCCTTCCAAGTAGCTCAGACTACAGGTGCACACTACCATGCCCTGCTAATTTTTTTTTCTGTATTTAGTAGAGAAGAGGTTTCACAGTGTTGCTCGGGCTGGTCTTGAACTCCTGAGCTCAGGCAATCCACCCACATCAGCTTCCCAAAGTGCTAGGATTACAGGTGTGAGTCACCACGACTGGCCAACGCAGGCTTTTTCTAGCATGCAACTCCAAATTCTTCCAGCCTCTCCCTGTTACCCACCTCTAAAGTTGCTTACACATTTTTAGGTGTGTGTTACAATAGGACCCCATTCTTGGTACCAATTTCTGTCTTGATCTATTTAGGGTGCTATAACAAAATACCTTAAATTGGGTAATTTATAAACAATATAAATGTCCTGCTCATACTCCTGGAGGCTGGGAGGCTCAGGATCAAAGTGTCAGAAGATTAGGTGTTTGGGTAGGGGCTGTTCCTCATAGAAAGCATCATATGGCAGAGGGCAAGCACCCTTCCTCAAGCCTCTTCTGAAAGGGCACTACTTTCACTCATCAGACTGTAGCTTTCATAACCTACGTTGGACATGTTTCATAACCCCAAAGGCCAGTTTTTAATCACCTCCCAAAGGTCCCACCTTTAATATTATTGCATTAGAGATTAGGTTTCAATAAAAAAGTTTTTTTTGGGTGCAGGGAGTGAACACGAAATTTCATTCAGACCATAGCCTACCCCAGGTCCTTGGGTAGGCTTTCTTTCAAAAGTCCTTGGGCCTTTCCTTTCCCCTGTTTTCATAATCTACTCTACTTCTTAAGGGCCTATCCTACCTCTTTCTCAGGGCATGTGCCTTCCTGGCTGAGCTGTCAGCCCAAAACACAAACTTCTTCCACTTTATTAAGCAGAGAAAGTTAATTATCTTTGTTTCTACCATTTTCTGTCTAGTTTGGCCTGGGCCTTGCCTTTTATCAACAAAGCCATGAATATACATACTTTTAACAATAGAGTCATCTATCCTGTTTCCAATTTTAATATCACAAAGGACTTGATTTGAAATAAACTTTGAAATAACACATGTGTTTAACTTGTCCTGTATGAAATTCTTAGACCAGGCTCCTTTTCCAGCCAATACTCTCTTTCCTCATAAATGGGGACAGTGAATGATGCAGTTCTCCTTTACCTGGACATTCCCCAGGGGACGTACTTTGGTCTGTTTTGTCTCTTTATGGTAAACATTTGTCTGCGCTTGGCAAATATGAAATTCAAACTTTCAGTTCAGTTATATTTTTTGAGGACACACTATGTTCCTGGTACTATGCTAGGTTCTAGAGAGACAGAAAAGAATAAATAACAGTTGCTGCCCTGTCTGAGGAGTTTGGTGGGGGAGATGGACTCAAGCAGAAATATCTAATATGACGTGGTAAATGCAAAGGTGTAGAGATGCACAGGGCTCTCCGGGAGGCCAGAGGATGAGATATAAAACATCCTGGCAGTTCAAGTAAGTCTTCTAGGAGAAAACGAAGGCTGAGCTGAATCTCAGAAGGTCATTAGGATTAGCCAGGTGCAGAAAGAAGAAACGATAATCTTGGCACATGAAGGTGTATGGGAAAAAGCAGAGAGGCAGAGGAGAGAAGGTGCCGAGGGGTTCATTTTGGCAAGATTAGAGCACAAAGGAGAAGATGTAGTCTTGTGGAAGATGACACAGGAAATGAAACCTGAACCAGTCATAACAATCCTCTTTATCATGCAAAGAATCTTGAATTTTATTCTGTATATAGAGGCAGCTATTAGACAGGAGATGGACCATGGTGAGACGTGAAACTTTGTTCACTCTCATGGTGTGATATTGTGAAATATATGTTTTGTCTTTATCCTATTTCCTGACATAAGGCTCTTAAAATCCTTGTAGATGAGGGCACTAGGAGACTCTTTTGTTCTAATATTTGGTCTTTGATCCCCAGTTCCTGACGCAGAACTCCTAAGACCTTTGTAATTTCCTAGGGGATAAGAGAGTCATTTGTTTTAATGAGGCAACTTCCGGTGGGCTCCTGGATAGCCTCAGGGTGGGCCTGGTTGTCAGGAGAACCAACCATATGTTGAGACTTTCAGCCCTATCCCCTAACCTTTGAGAGAGGTGAGGGGGCTTAAGGTTGAATTGATCACTAATAACCAATGATGTAACATATCATGCCTGTGTAAGGAAGCTAGTTTCCATAAAAACTCAAAAGACTGGGTTTGGAGAGCTTCTGAATAGGTGAACACGTGGAGGTTCCTGGAGAGGGGCATGCCCAGTAACCGCATGAAAGCTCCATGCATCTTCTGCTATACCTTGCCCTGTGCACCACTTCCATCTGGCTGTTCATTTGTATCCTTTTTATTTCCTTTATATTAAGCCAGTAAATGTAAGTAAAGTGTTTCCCGGAGTTCTGTGAGCCACTCTAGCAAATTAATCAAACTTGAGGAGGGGATTGCAGAAACTCCCAGTTTACAGCAGTTTGGTCAGAAGTACAGGCCACAACCTGTGACTAGCAATTGCATTTGAAGTAGGGGGAAGTTTTGGGGGTCTGAGTCCTCAAACTGTGGGATCAGACATTTCCTCCAGGTAGACTGTATCCAAACTGAATTGAATTGTAGGACATTCAGCTGGTGTCTGCTGGGTGCAATTGATTGGTTGCTGGTGGGGAGAAATCCCCACAGATTTTGGGGACCAGAGGTGACTGAGTGGAGAGTAGAACATTATGGTTTTCCTATCTCATAATACATGACCATAAAAACAATAAAGGTTACTTGGGACAAGATTGGTAAGAAGATAATTATTTTGAAATGTAGTTGTAATTATTTAAACAAGAAGTGATTCAGCTTGAAGGGAAGGGATTGGAAAGATTTCGAGAGACTTAGTTGGCTTTGGCAATCTGTGGGATGTTGTTGAGATGTGCACCTCAATGGCTCCCCTCTCCAGCAGCACCAGTACACCTCATGCAGCCTGCAGACATGGGACCAGCAAGCTCCACCCTCAGAATAATGAGACCACAGCCAGGCACCAAGGAAACCCACTGTGAAACGTGGGAGGTGGTGGATTTGTTGAGTGCTTTAGGCTGCAACTAAGAGGATCTCTTAACTCCAATGGGCTCAAACAATAATAGAAGTATCTCACCTGACATGTAATCCAGAGGGAGTGTGACCCACGGTCTGGCTGATCAGCAGCTCAGTAATGTCAAGGGCTCAGCGTTACTTTCCCATTCTGTCCTGCTGTCTTTGGCATGAGTGTTTGTTTTCGTCTAGCTGTCCTTACCATTAGATGTTATAGTGATACCTGAAGATGCCCAAGGGCAAACAATGCCTTCTCTCCTCTCTCTTCCAAAAGGAGGAAAATTTTGGAAAAGAATGCCTTCTTTCCTACTGTCTCTTTTCCTAAAGGAGGGTTCCCCGAACCCTCAACAAACATTCTCTCATCTCTTACTCACCAGAAATAATATGTCCATTGTTCAACCATTGGTTAGGGTGATAGGACTTACATAATTGGGTTAGACCAATCAAGACAAACTTCCTGTACTGGAAAGTCAGCAGGATTGTTCTCCCCTGAAGTGCATGGCTGAATAAAGAAGAATAGCAAACCTGACCATAATCTGATCTATGTTAGGAAGGACAGGGGAAGACAGCTAACATGACTGGAAAGGAAAGTAGGAATTTACTACACAAAGAAGCAGATTCCTTCATTCCAAAAGGTGGAGTCTACAAGCTTCCTAACCTCTAATTAAGGTTTGCAGGTACAGACCCAGTGGGAGGAGATAGGAGATGGTGACAGATATAGTTCTAGGGACCCGTAACACATCCTTCTAAGATCTGTGGGTCCTGAGGAGCAAGCAGCTGATGAGTGGGGCTTGGGAAGAAACCTCAAGCTCACCAAAGAGAGAGTAAAAGGAAACTGGGTATGCTTTTGGGAGTTTGAATTGCAGTGACAGCAAAAAGGAAAACACATTTCCCTGCCACGTAGAAACAGAATCCCAACAGAAAGGATGTCATTTGTGCCATCAACTCCAGGGCTTAGCAATGCTCTCTTCTTGACTTAAAGTAGTTTGAATAAATGTGAAATGAGGAAGAACTCATTGTGCTGTATGGCAATCCTTTGTGTGTTATGCGCTTCACTCCCAAAGTCTCACTTGTGCTTCTTGACAAAGAAACTTCTTTCCCCTCTTACTTTTACAGGTAAGGAAACTGAGTCTTGGGAAGAAGCAAGTGACATAGCTGAGGTCACACAGCTAGTAAATGGCTTCAGCATTTTTCTGAGCTACTGATGAGAGTCATGTTATGAACAGAGGCATAGGTGTGCTTCTCTATGCCTCTGTTCATAATATGACTATCATCAGTAGCTCAGAAAAATGCTAAAAGTGGGTTTGTTTGCAAAGGAGGAAAAGACAGACCAAATGGGAACAAAGCCCAGAGGTGGGCAGTGAAAGGGAAGATGATCAGTCTCTTCATCCCCTACCTACCTCCACACCACCTGGACTTCATGCTGTGGTTTTGAGTCTTGAAGCCACATCCATCAGAGAAGAAAGAACCTGCAATGCATATGAGGGGTAGGGGGTGAATACTGTATCATTCCTATTTTTCTGTCCCTTCTTTTTTTTTTGAAGAGAGAAAAGGAGAAAGAAAGAAACAGCAAAAGAAAGAAAAAAAAGAAAAAGAAAGGAAGAGATTTTAGAAAAAGAGAGAAAAGGAGAAAGAAACAGCAAAAGAAAGAAAAAAGAATGAAAGAGAAAGAAAGAGGAAGAGATTTTAGAAAAAGAGAAAAGGAGAAAGAAAGAAACAGCAAAAGAAAGAATAAAAAAA
>PVKP010023659.1:0-36001 GCA_004027715.1 Plecturocebus donacophilus
GGCTTGTTGGTGATGAAGTTTTTTCTGTTTCTTAGTTTTCCTTCAGGGGGCGCCCCTTCCCCACAGAGCTGGGCCTTCCCGGGTTCAGCTGTGCTTCAGTCCTCAGCACTTCCAATTGTTGTTCTCCTTGTGGGGATGGGACCAGCGGAGCCCGACTAAAAGGGCACCACCCAGTCCCACACACTCCGCACCGAGAAGCGCCGCGCCAGCCAAAAGAGTCGCGCTGGTGACCTGCGTGGCTCCCTCGCTGGGAATCTCCCAGTCCGTGGGCATCAAATATTCGTCTGCAACTGCGGCGTCCACTCGCTCTCTGCGCCCTCACCGCCAGCCACAATCCCGAGCCGCTGCTACGCGGCCATTTTGGATCTCTCTCCCAGGATTTTCTATAAATAGGATTTGCCACCTGTGAATAGAGATAGTTTTACTTCTTTCCAATTTAGATTTTTGTATTTTATTCTCTACTTGTAACTGCTGTAGCTAGAACATCTGATATAATACTGAATAGCAATGACAAAAGCAGGTATTCTTGTCTTGTTTCTGATTTAGGGGTAGAGATTGTAGTCTTTGACCAATGAATATGATGTTAGTAATGCACTTTTTTAAAAGTACGTTAATGTATTTTATCATATTTTGAAAGTTCTAATATATTTAGTTTTCAGAGTGTTATCATAGAACAGTATCTGGTTTTTTGAAATGCCTTTTTTATATCAATTGTGATGACAATTTTTTTTTCATTATTTCCATTAATGTTGCATCACACTGACGTTCTGTGTTGAACCATCATTATTTTCGGGGATAATACATTTCATCCGATGATGATGTATAATACTGTTAAGATACTGTTGGATTTAGTTTGATATTATTTTTGGGAGGGACATTTTTACTTTTATATTTATAGGTGACATTGATCTGTAATATTCTTTCTTTTGATATTTTTCATTTCTGAGTCTTGTTGGACTTACCAAAGGAGTAAGGACCTGTGGCCTACTGTGCTGTTGTTTGGAAAAGTTTGAGAAGTATTCCCACTTATTCTGTCTTAAATGTGTTATAAAATAGAGTGTATTAATAAAAGAAATTGAGGTATAATAAGGTTAACAGATCAGAAGATATTTTTCATTGAAAAGAAAATATGTCATATTTCTGAAGAGGGATGTATAGAGAGGTACCAAGGGTCTCTCAGGAGGCAGAGCAAAGTCAGGAGCCATGGATAAGAGACTTCATTGTATGAAAATGAATGGGCAAAGCAAATAAGCAGGTTTAGGACTTGCTAATTTGAATAATTTCAGTGGGATCTGGGATGTAGGGACTGTCCCTGGTTGTCTCATACCTGGCTCTGGGGTAATTAGGATTGATGGATAGTGTTCAGATATGTTTGGGCCTGAAAAATGAAGGTGTGGGTTGGGGATTGGTGGCTTGGTATTTGAAAAGTATGCTTGCAGGTGAGTTGCTTACTATCTCAAGGAACCAGTCAACCCTAGGAAGAGCAATGCCTCCAGGGCCAGTAAGACCCCACATGT
Source organism: Plecturocebus donacophilus (assembly GCA_004027715.1). Lineage (NCBI taxonomy): Eukaryota > Metazoa > Chordata > Mammalia > Primates > Pitheciidae > Plecturocebus > Plecturocebus donacophilus. The sequence goes on from PVKP010023659.1 coordinate 1,518, forward strand.
TAAAGCATAAGCATACAGAAAGCAAAATGTTTGGTAGAATTCACACATGAAGCCATCTGGTCCTGGGCTTTTTTTTTTTACAGGGGAGTGGGGGCATTTTAGAAGACTTTTGATTACTCATTCAATGTCTTCATTGAGATTTTCTTTTTCTGGAGTCCTTTTAGGTAATTTTGTGTGTTTCTAAAAATTTATCCATTTCATTTGGTTTAACAAATTTGTTGGCATACAATTGTCCTGAAATATTGTTGTGTAATTCTTTTTATATCTGTAAAGTCAATACTAATGTTTACTATTTTAATTTCTGATTAATTAATTGTATCTTGTCTCTTTGTTTTGCTGGTATAGCTAAAGGTTTGTCAATTTCATTGATCTTTCTCGAAGAACCAATTTTGGCTTTTCTTGATTCACTTTCTTGTTTTTCTGTTCTCTATTTATTTCCCCTTTAGTCATTACTATTTCTGCCTTTATGTTAGGTTTTAGTTTAGTATGCTCTTCCTTTTCCAGTTTCTTAAAAGGCAAAGTAGGGCTATTGATTTTAAATCTTTGTCTTTAATGTAGATGTTTGCTGCTATAAATTTCCTCGAGTACTACCTTCTTCATAGCCTATATATTTTGATGTGCTGTGTTTTTATTTTCAATTGTGCCTAAGTATTTTCTAAATTTCCCTGTGATTTCTCCCAACACACATTTGTTGTTTAAGACTATGCTATTTAATTTACACATATTTGTGAGTTATTTTCTTCTTTTACTGATTTCTATCTTAATTCCATTCTAGTCATAAAATATATCTTGGATGATTTTGATATTTTTAAATTGATTGAGACATGTTTTGTACCTTAATATATGCTAGTGTAGTAAAGTCTCCAGTTATTACTGCATCACTGTCTATTAGCAACCTCAATTCTGTCAGTTTACTTACAAAATTATGCACTCTGTTATTTGATGCAAATATGTTTATAATTGTTATATTGTCTAGGTGAATTGAACCTTATCCATATATAAGGCCTTTCTTAGTCTCCTGCAACAGTTTTGACTTAAAATCCAGTTTGTTATTAGTTCAGCGACTTCAACAGTCTTTTCATTAATATTTGCATAGCATATCATTCTTCATCTTTTCTTTTGTATCTAAATGTGTCTTTGGATCTAAACTGAGTCATCTATAGACAACACACATATAGTTCAGCATCTCTCACTCTGTCCCCTCTAGAAACCAGGTTCTTCTACTTAACAGGCATGGAGAAACAAGAGTGCTGTTTGTTGTTTTGTTTTGCTTTTAATGTTGAATCATATAGTAGCCCATTTATTTAGTGTCTTTCCTAAAATATTTGTGCAGAAAGTGTATGCCTTGTCAGGCGTGGTTACCAAAGTCTGTATCCCTTAGCTTGTGTTCAGCTAATGTTTTGACAGAAATTTGCTTGAACAACAGGAAGAAAAAAACAAACACAAAACCTCTCCTAATTTTTGAACATTGATTCTGTGTTGGATCACTCCTAACACTACTCAGCTTTCATGAATCTAGCTATCACTCTAAAGAGAAAGCTTATCATCTTCTCAGATTTCTCTGAGGATGCATCTTTCTTTGGGTATGAATGTGGTTTTCTAAATTCCCAAATACAGGAGTATTTTTGAATGTCTTAAATCTCCAATGAATCTCTCTCGATTTTTATTCAGTGGCCTTCGGTAGCATACTGTATGTATTCACAATATATTTGCATCCAGCATCTGTGGGTAATTATTTTGTCTTGCAGCACTTTTTAGCTTCATTATAACTCACTTTACTTCCTCGTAACTTATTAGCTATTTTCTTTCTCTATTTTCTTTTCTTCTTTCTCTCTCTCTCTCTTCTCTTCTTTTCTTTTCCTCTCTTTTCTTTTCTTTTTTCAGAGTCTCACTCTTTCACCCAGGCTGGAGGGCAGTGGCATGATCATACCTCTGTGCAGTCTCAGCCTCCTTGGGCTCAAGCAATCCTCCCATCTAAGCCTCTTTAGTAGCTGAAACAACAGACATGTGCCCCAATGCCCATTTAACTTATTATTTTTTTTTTACAAAGGCAGAGTCTCACCATGTCATCTAGCCTGGTCCCAAACTCCTAGCCTCAAGGTTTTCTCCTGCCTAAGCCTCCCAAAATGCTGTGATTACAGGTGTGAACCTCTACACCTAGCCTAATTGTCTATTTTTTCATACAGCCTCATCTTTCCAATATTATTTATTTGTACTCTTCAGATCTTGAACTGTGCTATAGCCATACAAAATTTAATTTCATTCCAATAACTTACCGTACATAAAATCTCTGGATGTAATACTTCTGTTTATTCTGTAAAGAAATGACTTACTCTCACACCAGCTATCTCCTACTGACCTGCATCTCCCAGCATGTACCTCTCTAATGCTCAGCTGCAGAACTCGAAGTCTTCACATGCACCTGCAACTTGTTTACTAGTTCCACCCTCCTTTTACTGCTTCTACATATCCATGTTCATTGTTCCTGTATACTCACACCTCTGAGACTGCTGCTATGGGAGTCTGGCTTCTCCAACTACTGAATTCAGAGAAAGTGTCACTGCCCAGGGTATTGGCTTAATTTTCTAGCACTTTCTAAAAGGTCCAGTTGATACAACCTAGAAGTTCAAGTGGTTAAACTCCTCGTGGTGATAAAACCTAGCCATAGGAGATAAAACATGGAATAGATCTGGCAGATAAGTTTCTTCTCTGACATCCCTTAGACAAATTGTTACACATATGTTGAGGTTTAGTGCACTATCTTTATGAAAGTGTCATAGACGGATAAACGGTGCTTTCCTGAGAAGTGTGGTTGCCTCAGTAACACATCATCTTGTATTCATTTTCCTCCTTCCCTACCTGATTCACTTACCTTGTTTTTTATTGTTGTTTATCTGGGATTATCTCTTTTCCATTTAATTTCTAGATTATACATTTTGATTCAGGCTCTATTTTCATGGAAACTGAGGCTCAGAGATGTTAAGTAATTGGTAAAACTGTGATTTAGATCTAAGCTGTATGGTTCTACCATATATATGCTTAAGCACTGGGATAGAATGCTTCAGAGTTCCTTTAATATGTTCTCCATCACCTTGTATATCTTGTCATGTCCAAATACATAACCAATATAGTAGTTATGCAATATTTTCCAGGAGCTCCCTGAAAGCAGGCCACAAGTATTCCTTGTTAAGTTTTGCATAACCAGGCCTAGCACAATGCCTGTCATATATAAGTACTAAGCAAATATTAAGATAATTTATTAAATAGTACAGCAATTCCAGAAATTTTATCAGATTGTTTTGCTGTCAGAGCCATATGCTATGCCTATAAAAGACTGAATGATAATGAACCACCTGCTCAGGTCTAACTTCTTGCCTTTTAGAATGTGTAATATTTAGTTTTTATTTAAAGGACTTGCTTACAGGAATATTATTCTTCTAAGTGAAAAACATCTTAAGAGAATTATGGACAGAAGAACATCTATCACTCAGAGTTAGATGCTGAAGAGAATTGTGGCTGCATATATTTAATTGCCATTGGGAAAAATCAAAGAACTTTATCTTAATAAAATTCATAATGTATATCATGGCATACTTTCTGCATTTTGTGTTTATTTCATTTGTGACTGAAATGTCTGTGCCTACTCTCTCTGCCCACTAAATGCCCAATTATTCTCCAGAGCCCTGATTAAAAGATACTTTTATGAGAAGGCTTTAAATGTCCATTTGCCCCATGAAGAATTCATTACTCACATTTCTTTTCTTCCAGAGCATTTTGTTCATTTCTCTATTTTATCGATTACAAAGGATTTATAATTGTATTTATTGAAGTTCAATATTTTTAGTCTCATAGAAGTTGATATTATTGTAGAATTAACCATGGATGTTGGAAAAGAATAGCATTCACAATGCTTAATTCTTCTTTTATTTGAGCTAGTGTATTTTTAAGTCAACAATCTGTGTGTAGTCATACATGTATCCAATCCCTTTTCTTTCTTTTCTCACTTCCCCAGTTAACTCAGATAGCTTGGCTCATATACAGACTCTAAAAGCAAGACTGTAGTATAAGAAAAGTGAAAAATGTATGTTTAGAGTTTTTGTATATTAAATGATTAGGTAAAGCTTTAACAAATTAGAGTTTAAAAAACTGAAGAAAAATGGCAAAGCTTGCTACCTGATAAAACCTACTTGTGTGGGTTGAATCTGAAAAATAATCTCTCTTCCTTCACTTCAATACATATTTATTCACCTGGGGTCAAGTGGTTAAGATTCTATCCAGGATTATGGCATGGCATTGGGAGATGGGAACCCAGGAAGAACCAAGTAGTATACCTGGGTTAGGGAAAGACCGCTGACAGTCTGGGAAAACTGAAGCAGCTAACATTTGCAAGATAGATCACCAGAAGAGAAGAAGTTGCACAGAAAGAGTCCTAAAAATCTGCAGAGGGTCCTCCTTAGGTATTCAGCGAAGTCCTGATAAAAGCACTTATGTAAAGAAACTACCCATGTTTGAGAAAAGAAGTACTTAAAAGTGTTGAGTAAACAGTACTCGGTCCTCATACAAGGCTGGGAATTGTGCCGGTTCCAACAGAAATAAATGGGAAGACTCATATATGATGGGAAATTAGGGAAAGTATTCAGTGCCAGTCAGATAATCTCTAATTAACACATCCTAAAAACTAAAACCTAGAAGGATGAAACTATTTCCTCATAACTGAACTGCATACTACAGCAAAGCTCTAGAATATTATCAAGAAACCGATATTCAACTGTCTACAATTTATGATATCTGGCAGACATGCAAAATTATCAGGCATTCAAGAAGCTAGAAAATATGACCTCTGCTAAAGTGGAATAAACAACAACAATCAGTCAATCAATCCAAACTCAGACTGACAGATGTTAGAATTCTCATAAAAGACACCAAAGTAGTTACTGCATTAGTTCTGTATTTCATATGTTCAAAACATTGAGATATGAAATATTAAAAAGACCAAGATATGCTTACAGAGATAAAAACTTTAATGTTCCAGTTGAAAAATACACTGAATGAGAATAAATAAAGATTAAAAATTACAGAAGAAAAGATTAATGAGTTTGAAAACATGGTAATAGAAACTAAACAAAATGAAACACAGCAGGAGAAAAAGAATTTTTAAATATAATTAAAGCTTCATAACTATAGGATAACTATAAGCAGCTACATATCCAAAAATCTCAATGAACCCCAAACATAAGACACATGAAGGGAACTACACCAAAGTACACTGTAATCATATTGCTCAAAACCAACAAAAAAGAGAAAATGTTAAAAACAACTAAAGAAAAAAGACACATTACATTTATGCAAATTTTATTATAGATAATGAAAAGGAGACAACAGTGAAGGAAGATTTTTAAAGTAGTAAAAGAAATGTAAACTGTCTCCTAGAATTTCATATGTAGTCAAACCATCAGCAGTGACATAGAATACTTAAACAATACTATCAAGTGGCTTGACCTAACTTAATTTGGTAGAACACTCTATCCAAGAATAGCAAAATACACATTTATCTCAAGTGCATATAAAAGATTTATTAAGATAAAGGATATTTGAGAACAAAAAGCACAACTACAAATAATCTTATAAAAATTTAAGTCATAAAAAGTATGTTCTTCTCTAACCACAATGAAATTAAATTAGGAATACATAAAAAGATTTTTGAAAAATCCCCAAATATAGAAAACTAAATAACAGATTGTAAAATACATATAAGACAAAATTAAAATTAAAATTAAAAATGTATTTTGAATTGATTAAAAACGAATATACAAAATATCAAAAATTGCTAGTCACTACTGAAGCAATTCATAGATGAATTATACATCACTAAATGATTATATTAGGGGAAAAAAAACAGTCTTGAGTCATTATCCTCAGTTTTTTCTTGAAAACTAGCATAAGAAGCCTAATTAATCCAAAAGAAAGCAGATGAAAATCAACAATAAAGATAACAGTGGAAATTATTGAAACAAAATGTCAAAAATGTGTAGAGGAAATAAATGAAGCAGAAAGCTAGATCTTTGAGAAGATTAATATAATTGATGAGCCTTGAAGCTGCTAATTACAAAATAGGGAGATGACACAAATGATCAATAACAATAATGAAAAGGTAACATTGCTACAGATTCTAAAGAAAGGATATTAAAGGGATCATAAAGCAGTTTATTAACAATTTTATGCAAACAAATATAAAAAACAAAGTAGATTCCTTTAAAAACAAAACTACCAAACTCACTCAAGAAGAAACAGATAAACTGAGTAGTCCTATATTTGTTAAAGACACAAAATATATATTCAAATTTTTTTCACAAAGTAAACTAGTGAAGTGTGACAAACAATTAAGAAAGAAATAATATAGATTGTATAAAAACTGTTCAAAAAAGTTAGAGTGAAGAGAATGTTTCCAGCTTCATTCTATGAGAATAGAATCATCCTGTTATCAAAACCAGATGAACAAAAATGGAGGCTAATATTCCTCTTGAATATATATGCAAAAATTCTAGAAAAAAAATGAAACAATAATACAGAATTAGAAAATGAAATCCAACCATATTATTAGGGTTAAGATACAATGACTGCATGCGATTTATTTCAAGAATGTAAGATTGTTTAAAAATTTGAAAATCCATGTATCACAATATTAACATAAAAAAAACAAGCCATATGATTATCCCAGTAAATGCAGAAATAACATTTGACAAAATTCAACTTACTTTCTTGATAAAAACATTCAGCAAATAGGAATAGGAGGGAACTTTGTCAGAAATTCATTATCTAAACACCCATGTGACTCATTCCTTAAGCATTTGAGGGGAATAAAATCTGTAGGAAAATTTCAGTGGCCAAATATAATTTCATATTACAACAAACTCTTTATCTGTTTGTTAAATATGACGCTGGATATGCTGAATCAATCTCTCCCCCTTAACACATACTTTTTTCTCTCTTCTCTTTCCTTTCCCTCCCTTTTTTCATTTACCCCACCAACTCCTGCCCCCTCCCTGCCCTTCTCTTGTCCATTTCCCTCACATGTTTCAGCTTTTCTAGTACCTCTTCATCTATTTTATTTTATTTTATTTTATTTTATTTTATTTTGAGATGAAGTTTTGCTTTTGTTGTCCATGCTGAAGTGCAATGGTTAAATCTCCACTCACTGCAGCCTCCACCTCAGCCTCCAGAGTAGCTGGGATTACATGCACCTGACACCACACCAGGCTAATTTTTGTATTTTTAGCAGAGATGGGGTTTCACCATGTTGGCCAAGCTGATTCCAAACTCCTGACTTCAGGTGGTCCACCTGCCTTGGCCTCCCAAAGTGTTGGGATTACAGGACTGTTCATCTCATTTTTAAATGTCTAAATCTTCACTTCACTCCCAAGCCTTACTTCTTTCTCTCTTGGCATAAAGTGGAATTTCAACTCTGTATCTGGACACCTTGTGCTTTTGGACAAATGGAGACCAGCTGACTCTATTTTTTACTCATCAACTATGCCATATGCAGATTTCTTCTAGAGAATGTATAAATACAAATCTTGTTGCTGTACTTGAGATGATCATGCTTCTCTGTTTCTGTCTGTGCCACCTCTTCCCTCTTCTCCCCAGCTCTTTATGGGTGGGAGGCAGTGAGTGTGCACAGTTAATATGTGTTAGTTCTTTTGTGTACTCAAACAGGCGTCAGCAGCAACCAAACAGATTAGCTAGCCTAGAATGAATGGCTGTCCAATCAGAACAGCTGATACTCTTATCCCAGAACATACCAGTTCTTTTTAAACTGTCTTACCCCTTCTAAGCTACTCCAAGACAATAATCAGTACTTTCTTCTCCCTGGGGTTATATGTGAACAGTGCCAAAGGGATATTAACCTGAGGCAAGTGGATACATGTTTCCTCTTCAGGTAATGGTCACCATGCATGCCTCCTTTGGCTACTGCCATTAAATTGCTTTTCAGCTTTTTCTTGAGTTTTTTTTTTTTTTAATAAAAGTGAGAATCAGCGAGGTTAAACTGATCACCAAAGGTTACTCAGCATATTGCTGCTCTATAAATACCACTTATGCATGTATATTCATTATTTAACTATTTGCTCAGTCATAATACCATAATTGTGCCATGTTTATATGAACTTAATTATCTATATAGGCCTTAATAACTTTTCTTGGAATAAAAACTGCATAAAACCAAATTTACCATCTTAATAATGTATACACATATAGTTCAATAGTGTTAGGTACATTCACGATGATATTTAACGAATCTCCAGAATATTTTCATCCTGTAAAAATGAAACTTTATATATTTAAATAACTCCCCAATTCCCCCTCCCCACAGACTTTTGTTTCTATGAGTTTAACTACTATAGATAATTCATATAAATGAAATCAGATATTTGTCTTTTTGTATTTGGGTTACTGCATTTAATGCAATGTTCTCAAGGTTCATCCATATTGCAGCATATGTCAGAATTTCCCTTCCTTTTAAGGTTGAATAATATCCCACTGTATGTATATAACATATTTTGTTCACCCATGTAGCTGTAGATGGACACAGCTTATTTCCACATCTTGGCTATTGTGAATAGTGCTTCAATGAATATGGGTGTGCATATTGCTCTTCCAAAATCTTCTTCAATGCTTTTGGATATATATCCAGAAGTGGCATTGCTAGATAATACCGTAATTCATTTTTTTCATGTTTTGAGGCACTGCTATATTGTTTTCCATAGCAGCTATGCCATTTTGCCTTCCTTCCAAAAGTATACAAGCATTCCAAATTCTCTACATTCTAACCAAGATTTGTTATTTTCTTGGTTTTTTGTTTTTGCTTTTTAAATTTGACATTAGCCCACCTAGCCCTGTAGTGACATGTAGCCTTTCGGTTTCATATTCTTAGCACAGTCTTGAACTCATAATACATACTTAATTAAATCAACCAAAAAAGATCACTATTAGCAAATTATACTGGTGTAGTAAATCTTCCTTTGCTGATAACTAATTTAGACAAAAAGATTGAAATATATAATAAACTTTTATGAGATATATGAACACATTGGACCTTCCATGCAGGACCACAAGTTCACATTCACATTATTTACACATGACCAAGAACTACACAGCAACTTCCTGATGCATTATTAATTCCCTGTGGATGCCTTCCTGCTTTTCTATGCTTATCCATAAATGCATGAGTGTTTAATTTAATCTGATGTCACTCCCAAAAGCTGGTGCAGAGCTGTACCATTCCTGCTGTCACGATTAAGAAGGTCAAGTGGCCTCGACAATGAAGGCCTGAACATGAGGACATACTTCTGGTTCAGACATAATTATAATGATGTAGTCAAATTAATATTAAAGTTATGGGAGCTGTATTCTATAAATAATGTATTTATTTTTTAAAGACATCCCTGGGTTCTCTCAAGCCAGGACTGCTGCTCTGACAGAGCGGAGGCATGCCAGGAACAGAGAGCAGACAAATTGTTCAGCATGGTTTAATTTTTTATGCATGTTTTATACATAAGTAAATTGGAACATGGAGATTAGATCACACTCCAGTTGTTTCTTTTTAAACTGTCTTGCCCCTTCTAAGCTACTCCAAGACAATAATCAGTGCTTTCTTCTCCCTGGGGTTATATGTGAACACAGTGCCAAAGGGATATCAACCTGCAGCGAGTGGATACATGTTTCCTCTTCAGGCAATGGTCACCATGCATGCCTCCTTTGGCTACTGCCATTAAATTACTTTTCAGCTTTTTCTTGAGTTTTTTTTTTTTTTAATAAAAGTGAGACTCAGCGAGGTTAAGCCAGTTGCCAAGAGTTTTTTTTTTTTTTTTAATAAAAGTGAGACTCAGCGAGGTTAAGCCAGTTGCCAAAGATTACCCAGCATATTTGCTGTGTGAGGTGATAATCAACAAAGCAGTTTATTTTCTTCTGCTCTTAAATAAATCATATTAAATGAAAGCAAAAATTATTTTATCCCAGATAAACTTTTATTTCAATTCACTAGTGCAGAGCCTTATTTTCCAAGCACCTATTCTGGATGAAATAAATGCTGAAAGATGTGAACATAGAAACAGATCTGTCTCACTACAATAGCTTTTTAAAGTTGTATATGAAGAATAATGCCTATACTCAAACAAAATAAGTCACTTAACAGGTGTTCATTAATTGATTTTTTATATATAAGGTGCTGTTGAAGCAATCTCCAAGACAAAAATATCATGCAAATGCATGGTTTGTATAGTGGAGGAGCATATTTACTGGCTATAGAAAGAAGATGCAAAACTATCCTAACTCCCCCATGAAATTCAAACATCCTGTGTGACAAGAGCATCCCCAAAGGTACTGTCAGTTTAAGGAGCACCCTAAACAGTGCCTTGGCTTTATCTAATACCTGAGAGCCTCCCCTTCCTGAATGCAACCTCTGAACATGCTTCCTTCCCAAATATCCCTTTCTTGTAAGGGATACTAACCCAGGGAAGATAGGTGGCTGACAGACTCTGGAACTGCTTAAATGTGATGCAAACATTTGGACATTGGCACGTTTGCGAAGTCAACCAGTGAGGCATAAACTGAAAAAGAGTAGTGAATAGAGTTCCTTGGATAGATGATGTTCAAGATATTTTGACATGTTATCAAAATCCAATAAAGTGATTATGTTATATTAATAATGCAGAACATTGAATAATTCACAAGTACTCATTAGGAGGCTAATGATCACACTCCTTAAGACGTTGAGGCAGCCCCTCAAATACATTTCTTTAATTTCTTTGGCAGCTATTATGGGAAGCTGGTATCTATATGACATTTTTTCTTATTCTCCTACTGACATACAAGGCACTTAGAGCGCCCTCAATAAAAATACTCTATAAATACAAAGGTCATATTTTTCTTTAGCTTTAAATGTTGTATATGCCCCTATAACTGTAAGTTGTGTTTTTACTCTGTAATCTTCATAATTAAGTGATTTCCTCTTTTAATATCAGTTAATATTTCAAACGTCTTTCCACAAATAATTGGGCCATTATATTACTGGACATGAAATGGTTCAGTAAATCACAGCTATTTCTCAAATACTTTGGCTCAATAGGATGAGGAATCTTCTGAAAAACACAAATTATTGTATACCTTTAAATTGAATTTCATGAGGAAACTACCTTTGAATTCAGTTCACTTTGATTTAGAAATCTTCAAATAAATGTATTTATTCATCTATGAACATTTAAGTGGAATAATTTAAGAGAGTAAAGTGCTCCATTATCTTCAGGATGTTTGCTTTTTCAGCTAGAGAATCAAAATATTTGAGCCAATTAGAAGAAAATAAACAGCTACAAATAATACCACCAATACTAAACAAAACAAACGATAATTGCTATGGAAAGTTTAAAGAGAGTTTTGTGTGGACAGAATTATACAATTATAGATTACCAAATAATATACATAGATTATTTCATATACAACTTCTGAATTTTGTCAGTCTTTAATTACTAGATAGTTAATTTTATGAAAGTTTAATGCCAGGAAACTCTATGTGCTAGGCACTATGCAATATGGTAACAAAGAAAATTAGGGACAACAGTGTGCTCTGGCAGAAATGAGTTCAATCGAGGTAATTGCCTTGCAAATAAGTATTGCTAAACTTAGAACAAAATTAAAATAACAAAGGCGTGACCCAAAACCTGAGCTGTTCAAAAAGAAGGATTAATTGAGATTTGTTTGAGGTGATTAGGGGATAGGAATGTATGCTAATGGATGCATTTGCTAGGATTATATTGCATAAAGGATAGGGTAAAACAGGATTTGTTGCACCTTTGAAAAACAGAGTTTCCTATTGGCATTATAACAAATTACCACAAATTTAATGGCTTAAGGCAATACACATCGATTGTCTCACCATTAGGGAGAACAAAAGTCTTACTGGGCTAAAATCAAGATGTCGACAGGGGTCCATTTTGTTCTGCGGGCCCCAGAAGGCAATCCATTTGTTTCCCTATCTTTTCCACGGGGATGCTTTGACTCAGGGTTCAGGTTCCGTTCCTCCATTTTTTCCTGCCCTCCTCAGTTTTCTCTTACCACAGCTAGAAAAGTTTCTTCACTTTTAGGGATGGAAGAGATTAAATTGACCCCACCTGGATAATTCATTATAGTCTCCTCATGTCAAGATCTTGATTTAATCACACGTGACACATCCCCTTGGCCAGGTAAGGTAACATATTCACAGGTTCCTGGGGTTATGATGTGGACATCTTTGGGAGAACATTATTCTACCTACCAGAGATAATTTAATGTATGTAAAATTCGCATTTTCTTTCTTTTTTTATTAGCCAATTTTTTCCTGTTGACCAAGTGGGAAAAACTTTTTGTTAGATATCAATAATAATATATCTCTACTTTAAAGGAACATAGAAGAAAAGATAGAAATAAATATAGATTCAGATACGCCTATGTATACAAAGGTGGCAAGTGTATAATTCACATATATAATTTTTATGTTGTCTGCTGTCTCCAACATTCTCTTTTTGTTTCCTTTTTTCTTTGAGACTGAGTTTCACTCTTGTTGCCCAGGCTGGAATGCAATGGTGTCAGCTAGGCTCACTGCAACTTCCCCCTCCCAGGTTCAAGCCTTTCTCCTGTCTCAGCCTCCAGGTTAGCTGGAATTACAGGCACCGGCCACCCACACCTCCACTAATTTTTTGTACTGTTAGTAGAGCTGGGATTTCACCATGTTGACCAGGCGGGACTCTAACTGTTGACCTCAGGTGATACACCTGCCTTGGCCTCCCAAAGTGCTGGGATTACAGGCATGAGCCACCTCTCTCAGCCCTATATTTTCTAAATTGTCTAAAATTGGGTTGTCTGCAGAAGAGCTATTTGGTAACTACCTGTAACTACCTGCTGATGAATAAAGTGAAAGTTTCATCTCATAGGTGCTCAAATCTGTAATGAATATGTTGAGATAGTCCTATTTTATCAATAAAATCATAGGCAAGGCATAAAACCAACAATTTCTTACACTATATTCATTGTTCTCTCTAATCTTGACCATTGATGAAAAATACAGGCACCAGTCTCCTGAGCCTGATTCCCCCTCATAGAGCCCAAATAAGGACATTTTTCCCACTGTGCCCTGTCCTGTGGTGCCGACAACTGTGTACTGATGGTGTTGCCTTATATCTCAACTCATGTCTGCACATATGGATAGTTCATGTGAGTCATATTTTTAATGATATTGACAGCGGGACAGATTTTGCACTGTAGCCTCACAAGCAAGAGAAAGGAAGGTGGCTCTGCTTAAGTTATGGTGTTGTGCCAGGAAACAAAAAATAGCAGACCCTATGGCTTTGTCACCAGCTCAAATAAATACTTATTGAAGAGGAGTATAGGAGATAGTAGTATTTGTTGACTAATATATAAGGGGCACACACAGACACAGACATACACCGCATGCACCACAGATCTATATCATATGAAATGGTTGTCACTAGCCATATGTGATAATTTGAACCTAAATTAAAATTAGTAAAATTAAATAAAAGTAAGTCAGTTTCTTAGTCACTGCAGCTACATTTTAATGCTCATGAATTGGATGTGACCAATAACCTATTGTGTTGGAAAGTTCAGATACAGAATATTTTCATCATGGTGGAAGTTTCCTTTGTACAGAAGTGGTCTATATAAAAACAAATACATGGCTGGGCGTGATAGGTCAAGCCTGTAATCCAAGCACTTAGGAAAACTAAGGTAGGTGGATCACTTGAGGTCAGGAGTTTCAGACCAGGCTGGGCAACATGGTGAAAATCCCATCTCTACAAAAATACAAAAATTAGCCTGGCATGATGGCTGGTGCCTATAATCCCAGCTACTTGGGAGGCAGAGGTAGGAGAATCATTTTAACCCAGGAGGCAAAGATTTCAGTGAGCTGAGATCATACTATTGCACTCCAGCCTGGGCAACAGAGTGAGATTCCGCCTCAAAAAGCAAAACAATAAAAAACAACAATAACAAAGCATATACATAATATAATCTAAATTTGTTTTTTACTATATAATATACCATACTGTCAATGTACTTCTAGTCAAACACACTTCTCAGATGTAGGAAAAGGCCATGATAATTTACCTTTTTTAGATTCTCAATACATTAAGATAATGTTTGACCTGCTTTATACATTTTACAATATTTGCACTTAACTATTAGAGAATTTTTTTTTCTGAGAACACGTTTATTTCAAAATTTTATTTAAGTATGTGTATTTGAAGAAAAAATAAAGATATTGTACTAGTCAGGTTCTCCAGAGAAAAAGAACCAACAAAAGCACATACACACACACACACACACACACACACACACACACACACACACACACACACACAGATATTTTTTATAAGGAATTGGCTTACATAATTATGAAGTCTGAGAAGTCCCACAATCTGTACAATCTGTAGTGTACAAGCTAGAAACCCAGGAAAATTGTTCATGTAGTTCCAAAGCCTGAAAGAGTTGATGATATAGATTCTAGTCCATGTTTGAAGGCCTGAGAACCCTGCAGAAACATTGAGGGTAGAAGATTGATGCCCTAGTACAAGCAGTTAGGCAGAGAGCAAATTCATTCTTCCTTCACTTTTTTTTTTCTGTTAAGGCCCTCAAGGAATTGAATTATGCTGAATTACATGGGGGAAGCAATCTGCTTTACTGAATCCACCAGTTCAAATGCTAATCTCTCTTGGCAATACTCACAGACATACCCAGATATAATGTTTTACTAAATATCTGGGCATCCTGTGATTCAACCAAGCTGACACATACAATTAACCATCACATTTCCTATCTAAATGGGAGACTAAAGCCACATATAAATTCTCTATTCTGTCTTTGCTAGTTTGAACCACATTAACCCACTGTTTAATAAATAACTATGTAAATATATTTAATCAATCAATATCATAGTTTTCAATGACTTTGCATTTTTTTTAATTATTACCTGTTTTTAAATCTGTAGATTTGAAGTTTCTGAAATAAAGTGTCATTCACTGTTTAGGGTTTTTACAGCATGCTTTAATATATATCTGAGACCATGCGTAACATTTTAGACCTCCACTAGTATGCATGAATATGCACATATATAGGCCTACTAGATTTCATCTTTCTTTTTGCCTAATCGATCTGATTTAAATTATGCTATCCTGTAATGTTCAATTGTATTATCAGTTTTATTTCCTTGAGCAGCACTTTAAAATACAATAGAAAATCTCTATGTTGTGCAATTCTGAAAAGAAGGAGGGATGAAAGGGAAAATTTTCAAGCAGAAAGAAGCCATTCTTGGACTCAGGGATTCAACTGAAGAATATTTCTTGTGAGAACTAAGAGTTGATCAAATCAATGTCAGATACACCTACATGTATTATGGTCATCCTGGAAGTGCAAGAAGGGTCCCTGCATAAAGTTCATTCAGCCTGATGACACCACACACACCAAGAGGCTATGACAACAGTTTTACTTACATAATTGAGGTCTTAAGGAGAGGAGGGCAGGTCTCTTAAGCAGTTCTGAAATATCTTGGGAGAGCAAGAAAGGCCTGGGTGTTCACTGAATTTAGTGTATGGGACAGTCCTCTGGTGCAGTCAGGAGCTTGTATGGTTTTAATCGCCCACTGATGCCAGTGTCTGGCCCACAGAGCCCAGCTGCATGACAGATGAATAAATTCACTGGGACACAATATTCAGTGAATGAGTGGACTGGGGTGTCTGTGGCTAGTCACCCAAAGGAGTTAATGGCTGCCAGCACTGACTCCCTGGCCTTGCTGGCCTTTATTCTGCACACATTAAATGACAAAGGCTGTGAGTCAACAACACTAGAGGGTAAAGATTAAAGGCCAGGTTCCAAGGCCTAAAGCAAACATCATTAGTAGGTAATATACTTCTGCCCACCTCCCTTGAGAGAGCCATCTGGAAGGATAAAAGTTTAGTACCACATGAATAGACAAGTTATTCAGATAAACTCCCCATATTCCTTTGTTTCTATGCTAATTTATTTATCTAAGGGGACAAGGCTGCCTTCAGCCAAGTACTATAGTAAAAAACCTCCAGGCCTTCCAAAAGAATTTGGATATATTCTCTATAACTAAAATTTCTCCCACCAGCCTGACTGAACCCCCACACACTGGCACCAAAGATGGAAACACCTAGCCTTTTTCATCAGCTTGACCATTGTGGGGAACAAGGGGAGGAGAAGACGGGGAGACTTAAAAGCTGCTAGCAATTAGATATAAAAAAATGGGGTCACGTTTCTCCTTATAGTATCTCTGTGTATTTTAACCATCCTCAGTTACCACTGTATATGTGTTCTGTGTATCTACGAGTAACTCAGTTTCATGGAATTACTTTGTTTGCTTTCAGCCTTTGTTTTCTATAGCTTCAGCAGGAGGTCCTTGATTTGCTGTCTCCTTTCCTTTGTTAACAAGCATCTCTGTTGCCCTTGAGAACTAATTTTATTTTTATCTTTGCATAATCTGGGAATCTCAAAAATTCTGTTATGCTTAAAGTTTTTCTAAATCCCATTTCCCAGAATACCTAATAAATAAAAGAAGTGCTTTGCCTTCAAAAGATAAATCAATCACTTTTGTGTAACTTGCGTCAAGACAGCTCCCAAATCCAGTTTCTACTCCTGGTCCTTTAAATGGCAACCTTGTGAAGCTGAGGATGGCCATGTCTACTACAGGCAATCTCAGGTGTCCCATCTGCATGAGTCAGCATTCTAAGATAGTTTTCAAGATTCCCACTCCATGAAATTCTTGCCCTGCATTAGTCCTGGGTTTGTGAATATGATTAGACAGTAATGTCCATGAGGAAGTAGTTGTTTTCATAGTTGTTTTCAAGAAAAGGAGACTTTAGGTTGACATGACCTAACCTGATGAGACCTTAGATAGCAATGAGGTCTTCCTGAAGGAGATGCTCCATTGCTGGCTTTGAAGATGGAAAGACTACCTTCACTAGCCTACAAGTGTCTAGGGATGTTATGGACAGCTTACTGGATCCTCATTAATTCATCTTGCAGCTCAATCACCTTTGACCTTTGACTCCAGTGATTAAGAATAGTGTTCATTGAGAGACCCTACTTTGTACTATGCACTGTTCTTCAAATAGTCACAGTGGAAGACTGAGCTGTTAGCCTAAGATTTATGTCATCATCAAAAATGTTCTCAAACTTCCCTAACAACAGTCAGATAAAACCCATGAACATGGCATCCTCTGTATTTTAGGTAAAACCTCATTGGTGACCCTAAATTATATGACTCAGTTGTGACGTACAATATCTCTCAAGCTTGCCCCCTGAGACAGGGTTGGGATGAAGAAATTTGCCAGATGGATAAATCTGTCTGATTCTAAGCTAAGATATCCAGAATAGCTTCAAGTATCTGGTTATTTTAAAAGCTAGCCATACTCCTTAATTCAGTGGTTTCAAATATGTGCTTCCTTAGATTAGTGAAAAATATTGATTTCATGTTTTGAGATTGGTTAAAAAGATATGTGGTTTTATTAGAAAAGTTCTCCTCTAAAGTGCTGAAAAAGCAAGAGAACCAACTACCAACAAACATAAACTGGAATGATAGCTCAAATTTTATTGTTTTAACCCATTTAACATATCTCTGATTCTCTAAAGAATATATGTAACACCGTACTCCTTGTTATTTTACGATTGTCCTAGATTTTTTTCTGTCTAGGCTAACTTGATATCTGTGCCATCCTCTCCAGACCAAATCTCCTCTTGGCATGAAGTTCAGTACTTCTTAGGCCATCAGAGAAGAAGAATTAAACCACCATATACTAAGCACCTAGTGGGCCATCAAGTACTGTGCCTTTGTGCCTTTTGCATACAAGGCCACATTCCGGTTCAAGTTAGGATTTTCTGAGGTAGGCACAAATTTTTCTATTTTGTAGGGGACAAATTGAGGATAAAAGAGGTAAATCGCTTGCTCTGAAGTCCCCATTCACTACAAATATTCATGTTTTTTCATTACAAAACGTTGGTTGTGTTACCAGGAGAGTAAAACTTCAATCAGATTGCCTGGTTTCCACACTGGGAGTCAAGCCTATGCCGCCTGAGTGAAAACCAAGAATCCTAATCCCTAGACCACCATGGAAATGGGAACCATTGCTGTCTCATAGGCTTCTGGACTCTATAATGCTGAAGAATGGGGAAAGGGGTCCTGGAGGCTCAGTGAGTTTGCCATTCAAACAAATATTGTGAACCCAAAGAGTTTTGTGGAAGAGTGATTTATTAGACAGAGAGAGAGAGAAAAGGCGGCTCCCACGCTGTTGTGGGAGGGGACCCAGAGAGGGAATCCACTTGGACAGGGGAGGCTGAAGTTTTTTTTTTTTTGAGTTATTACCTCCCCATTCGTGTTCCTATCCAATGAGAGGAGTTCTTTCAAACCTCTGGATTGATTGATCTTTGACTCCGTTACTTGAGTGGCTACTTGTTTTACAATTTTGAGTCACAGAGCCCCTTCCCCTAAGAGCCTGTCAGTGGGAATTTTGGGGACAAAAGCCCAACCTGGCTTGCCCTCCTACAGGGATGGTAGACAAAGATCTTTACCTGGCCCATGGGGAGGAAGGTGCCCCAAAATCCCTAGCCGTCTGAGGCAGGAAGCCAGGGAGTTCCTGCACTTGAAATCACACCCCTCGTGGACCCAGGAAGAGAAGTCCCCCTAACACCGTCCCTTAGTTGTAAGAAGCTATGATAAGTTAACTGATGCTGCTCTGACTTCAATAAGTTTAAATTGTCTCCGTTTCCTACAAGAGGAAAAACATTACCTGGGTAATCCCAAGTGTCTCTTCATAACAATCATGCAGCTGAATTAGGGTCACCACACAAAAGCCTACAAAAATAAAAACACCCTTATGATCATTCCAAACCATTCTCCTCCTAAATGAATTAAAATCTAAGAAGCACTGAAAGAGCATAGGAAGCCATTCTTGAGTTAATGTGCAGCACCTCTGAGAATAGAAAGAGGAGGGAGAAGATGAGATTGGTACCATCGTTCTCTCCAATTCAGGCGGCATGACTGAGGCATGTAGAATCATTACTGACAAGATGCAATGCAAGACTTAAATCTCAGTCAAGCTGTTCATGGAGGCAAGGTGAGGACAGACTCTTTTTTGAATATGCTAGAAATAGAGCCAGACTTAAGCAATATCTATCTTAGTTAACCATTGTTGATTTTTTAAATATGACTAAATGATCCCACGTAGCGGCTTAAAACAACACAGATAAATACAAAGATTTTTTTTGCTTTCCCAAATTTCTTTGGAAATCACCAAGTCTAATTTTAGAATATATTGTCAATCTTATATTAATCACTAATTTGTTTTTTTTTAAATTACAATTATTAGAAAAATGGAATTTTGCATTTTTAAAGATGTCTTCTGACCTTTGGAAATCTTTGTTCTTTAGTTAAATGTATGCAAATGAAAAATCAGTGAGTGTATTTAAATGTAAATTTTACATCATTTTCTCCCCTCGTTTTTAAAGTAGTTCTAGTTCTTTCATTGGTTTTGTGCCAAAATACCAAAAAGGTGATTTATTTATGTTTTCATTTTTCCAGTATACCTAAGATGTGAAAACAGTTTGTGCCATCATTAAAAAGTCATTTTAACAAATGACCCTAGAAAGTCTCACTACTTCCAACCACCTTTTTCTCCCTCTGCAGAGGAGCCAGAGTATGGAGGTTCACACTCCAAACAAGCTGGGGCACTTTGTGCCCTAACTAGAGTTGCTGTGAGCCCAATCCTTAACATGCTGTCACCACTTCACCACCAAACCAGAGGCCTCCATGAGTGTGTCCAGTTTCTATGTCAGTTAAGCAGTTATAAGTAAAGTCAGCTATTTGACTGATACCAATGTGGTGGAACCAAAGGATCATGAGGACAAAGGGGGTTGAGGGCAAATCACTGCTAAACATGTGGTCTGTGCCCCACGCTGCACAAGTCATTTTGTGTATTCCATGTCATTAATAGCTTTCACTGTATTCATTTCCAATTGACAAATATTAGTATCACATTGAAAAAAAAGTCAAATATAAAACAGTAAAAAGCATTTAAGTCTAGATGGTTTTTCTGAGTCCAAATCTCTTGAGGTGACATGATTTACATTGTTATGTTTATTTGGCTTCTTTGTTTCACCTTCCTCCCACTGCCCTGCTTTACCCCAAACATACACTTACAAACAAAACCAGAAGGCTTTCTTGGTCTTGCCTTATATGTAAATTCAGCAAATAGCATTCATGGGCTGTGATGGAAGGGCTTTGCCAAGGGCTCCTCTAAAACAATAATTCACCATTGTGTTTTTTAGCTTTTGAAATTTCCATCATTTGAATTCTTAGAGTATGATGGGTTTCATCTGTCTGACTACACACATGTTAATTTAATCATTGTAAGCATTTGTCTTGCTTCAACTATGCCTATGCCTTGTTCTAAAGGTAATCCTAAATTAGATAAATAAAAGTTATTATATTTGAATCACCTGAACCAAATGCATAATTTTCATATTGATACCAAGCCCATGCTGGTAAGTTGGATCACATGACTTAGAACATCCAGGAACCTATCTCACCTATGATCTCCACAGGTGCTGCAAGTCAGCCATGAGCAGCTCAGAGTCCTTCACCCATGCTTTTCTTCTTTCTCCTGCCTAACCCTGCAAGACTTCCTAAAAACTGGCTGCCATTATTTGATAGGATGAATTAGTTAATTTCTATCTAACCCCTCAGACAGTCACTCGCCCAGCCCAGGCCTGATCATTCTGATGGGAGAATAAATGTATAAAATTGTGGGAAAAGAGCTGACCTTTATCCCTCTTCAATTCATGATTCCATCCATCCATAAAAGATAATAAATAATACCTGCTTTGGAGTGCTATGAAAATTACATAGAAAATACCCCTCTCAGTGCTCTATATGCATTATTTGAGTTTAGTCATTGTATCATTTTTAGAGGGCCAATTTCATTTTCATCTTAAAAATTAGCTGCCATTATCTCATAGGATGAATTAATTTCTATCTAACCCCTCAGACAATAAAAGACAAATAACAGACATATTATATGAATTTTAGTACTTTAACAGTGCCTTGCACATAGCCAACATTACACACATATATAATAAACTCCCTAAGTATGTACCTATAATCTATCCATTAGTCTATTTCCTATGTATTTATGTATCCATTTACATATGAAGAGGGACAAAAAAGTAAATCCATTTTATGTGAGTTGGTGTAAGTGATCCTTCAAGAACGGAATACAGAGAGATATATAAAAACAAACAAAATAAGCCCTTTATGGATTTATATTTAAGAATTATACACAAAAAAGGCTTAGAAATACTTAAAAATCTATAAAGTACTGGCCAAACCTGAGATGCAGTTGGAACACATTCTGTGTACTCAGAAGAGGGAGAATTGCAGGCTAAGGCAATCAGGGAAGCCTTTGGAATATGGAACTTAAAAGATGAATAAGGGAGATTACTACTGTTTGCCAGGCACTAAGGATGGATATAGATATTTTGTATGACTTATCTCACCAATTTTCACAGCACTGCAAGGTGAATAGTACTTGTCATCATTGTAGAGATGAAAAAACTAAGACCAAGCTCACACAGCTGCTGTGAAACAGAGCAGGCATTCTGGACTCACAGTCCTTTATTCTTCATGAGATGCTGCCTCTTCAAGGAAGAATAGAGACCTGGTTGGGGAAATGGCAAACTCAAAGATGTGCCAGGGAAAGGGGGAGGAAAAGGCATTTGATTGAAGTAAAAGGCAGGTACGGGATAGTTTTGGCTTTTATATTTATTTTAAGATAAAAGAAAAAAAGAGAAAATGTAATCACTATACACTATAGCACAGGTCAGCATTTTTGAAGTGTTTTGTACATAAATCAATAGCTGAAAGAGAAGACTGAAATGTTCTCACCATAAGGAAATAATTAAGATAATGGATATACTAATTCTCTGATTTGATCATTTCACAGTGTAAACAGGTATCAAAATATCACCTTGTAAATTCAACAAATAGCATTCATGGGCTGTGATGGAAGGGCATCACAAATATATGCAATTTTTGTCAATTAAAAATAAAATAAAAGTTTTAAAGTGAAGGAAAAAGAATAAGACAAAAGTGATGGAATGTCACTTTCAAGATTGTTTTATAAAAGACTGATTTCTGTCTGGAACACTCTCTCTGGTCAACTAGCTTGCCAACTCTAATGATACTAACTGCTATACAGAGAGGCCCACTGCAAGGATCTGAAGGCAACCTTTGGTTAACAGTGAAAGAAATAAGGCCCTCAGCTGAATGGCTCACAAGATACACTATCAGGCCGAATGAGTAATCCTGAATAAAGTCCTTCCCAAATCAAGCCTTGAGATGAAACCACAGCCCCTGCTGACACCTTGTTCACAATCTGTTGGACCCTGAAGTAGAGGGTCACAGCTCTGCTACATCGAGATTCCAGGTACACAGAAAATGTGAGATAATGAATGCTCTTTCAAACCACTGCCTTTTGGCAATTATAGCAATAGAACCCTAGCACATAGTGCTATGGGAGTTTAAACTTTATTGAGTTTTGTGTGTGTGTGAGGGGTCACCTACACACATAGAGATACATGCACCTTAGCAATCTCATTACTTATTTATGATTTAGACAGTCCAATGTAATCTGGGTACATATTTCCAAAATAGGACAAGTCCTCAGGTGCTAAAGTGAGTTGAACATCATTAGAAATTAAAATGGAGCCTGGGTACAAAATAACTCTCATATCTCATAAGCATTAGGCATAATAGAGGCTTATTAAATTGTATTTCTACTAGAAAAAGAAATCCTGAAAATCAGGAAGATAACAATTTTTTACAATACAGAAAACAATCTTCTGCAAAATTCAATGCATACTCATTAATATATTTTCTTATTTTTTATTTTATTTTTTTGAGATAGGTTCTCACTCTGTTCCCACACTGGAGTGCAGTGGTGCAATCATGGCTCACTGGAGCCTCAACCAGCTGGACTAAAGAGATCCTCTTGCCTTAACCCATGAGTAGTTGGAACCACAGGTGCCTGCCACTATGCCCAGCTACATGTTTTCAATATGTAGAGATGAGGTCTCACTATGTTGTCAAGGCTGATCATGGGCTCCTGAGATCAAGCGATTCTCCCATCTCAGCCTCCCAAAGTCCTGGAATTACAGGCATGAGCCACTGCGTCCAGCCTTATCTTTTAATGACAACATTGCAGGGCTAATTCAATTTTTCTTGGAATGATTTAATGGCATTTACTGTTATTGTCCTCACAGGCAGTGGCAGTATTCAGTTTTTCCTCTCAAAATTTTCCAGGGATAATTAAGGAGATTCAAGGGGCATCAACTCAGCATCTCTGAAAAGACATAAAAATAACAAGAGAGACAATAGAAGATAGTCAAGCAGCCCAAAGGAAAGCTGAAGGTGTCAGTGAAACTTCTCTAGTATAATATATATTAGAGAAATATGTATTTAAAGAAATATGCACTTTAACAAACCTATCTAATTTTTTATTGTTAACTGAAAATTCTAAGTTGAAGTAGACCTGAGAAACGGACCTTAAACCAAATAAAGCATGGCTGTCAAGCCAATTGATTCAAGAGACCCAATCTACTGATCTCTTCTTAGAACATGAGGCAGAAACCAGGCAGTATTTGAGGTGAGAAGTTTCCAACTGTGCAGTAATTGCTAATAGCAGCACAATAAACAAATGTTTTTACCAAAAGGCAGGTCGACTCAAATTGCTATAGTGAGGACAATAAATACATAGAGAAATGAGTTAAAGAAATGCATTCTAATTGAATGCATTGTATAACTTATCACCACAGACCAAAGTTAATATTTAATATAATTCTCAGAAAGCAAGAGAACATGCAATAATCTGATATGTGCAACTGCATAAACAGCATAAAATTAAATGCAGTGGAACTACACAATAATTAGACTGTTGAGGTGTATATGTGTGTATGTTCAAGTGTATTTTTGTACAAAAATGTAGCAGAAATTAGCACTTTATAAGAGTGCTGTTGCTTTTTCTTTAGAAAAAAAAAACATGTATATTGCAGTGATATTATACATGTCTTAGTTTAGTAATTATGCGTATTTTTACTTACAGACCCCTAAGAGGCAGTTGCTGATTTTAATACCACTCAAAGCATCATATAATTAAATCGTTAAGCAGTTTTGTATTGGGGATTTAGAATTACGTTTGGCTATACATCTATTTATCTTTTACACAAGATTCGGGTCTGATTTTTAAAAGACAAACTTTAATCAATAAAATACATAAGTACTAAAAATATATTCTAGATATACTTATAAAATATATTCTAATATATTTGAATATATATATGAAATTTAAAACATCAATTTGAACGGAACATGATGAAAGTAATATGGTGGCATGCAAGTCATAAAAAATCACAGAGCTTTTAAAGATGTTTTATTCCAAACTTCCTGGAAGCCAGTGCTAGAATTGTAATGTGGAAAGGTATTTCCTTTCATTGTGGCTAAGGAGACAGATTGCATGATTCATTAGCAAAACAATTTGTTTGTTCTTAGATAAGAACATGGGTGCATAACACATAAACTCTGGGATAATGATCGGCACTAATGTAGGACCTAAACATTCCTGACTCTTCCATTTATTAACTATTTAAGGATCAACATGAACACTTAACTTATTTGAATTGTTACTTCATTTCTTTGTCCCCAGGATGTGAATCAAGCCAGCATACAACAGCTGATGTTCATGCCTCATAAATATTCAAACAAATAAGTCTACAAATAAATATATCAGAGTTTATCCATATCCATGTTGTAGTATGTACTAGAATTTAGTTCCTTTTTACGTCTAAATAGTATTCTATTGTGTCTAAGATATTGCTTTGCTTATCCATTTAACTACTAATAGATATTTTGGTTATTTCCACCTGTGGGCTATTGTGAATAATGCTGATGCGAATATTGGTGTACAAGTATCTGTTTGAGTCTTTGTTTTCAATTTTGGGTATACACCGAGAAATGAAATCACTGGATCATATGATAATCTTATGTTAATCTCTTCGAGGAATTACCAAGCTGTTTGTCATAGCAGTTGCACCAGTTTAAATTTCCACAATAAAGAAAACAAGAGGGTCAATTTTTCCACAGTTTTCACTAACACCTATTATTTTCCTTTTTTTTTTTTTTAAATAGTAGCTATCCTAATGTGTTTAAAATGATACCTCAGTTTGGTTTTGATTTACATTTTTTTTAACGATTCAAGTTATTGAACATCTTTTCATGTGCTTATTAGCCATATGTGTTTTACCTGGAGAAATATATATTCAAACATTTTGGTCATTTCTGAGTTGTTTTCTTTGCTGTTGAATTGTAGAGACCCTTTATATATTTTGTATACTATCCCTTATTAAATCTATAATGTGAAAATATTTCCCATTTCATGGATTGTTTATTAACTCTTCTGATAGTGTCTTTTGGCAAAAACTTAATTTTAATGAAATCCAGTTTATCTATTTTTCTTCTTGTTGCCTGTGTGTTTGGTGTTGTACCCAAGAAATCATCACTCATTCCAATGATATTAAGCTTTTAGCAAGTTTTTTTCGAAGAGATTTATCGTTTTAGTTGTTACTTTTATGTCTTTGATGTTCTTTGTGTTAATTTTTTATATGGTATAAAATGAGTTAACCTTCATTCTTTTGTACATGGATATGTAATTTTCCTGGCATTATCTGTTAGAATGACTGTCCTTTCTCCATTCAATGGTCTTGGAACCATTGTTCAAAATTATTTGGCCATTTATACGAACTTTTATTTTGTGGCGATCTTTTCTGTTTAATTGGCCAAAATATCTGTTGTTATGACAGCATAACGTTGCTTTTATTACTGTAGCTTTTAAATAGGTTTTAAAGTTGAGAATCTATCTTGATCATTCCTTTTCAAAATTGCTTTTGCTCTAAGGGTTTGCATGAGATTCCAAATACATATTAGGATTTTTTGCATCATCGTGATTTTGATAGAGATTGTACTGAGCTGTAGATGCTTTGGATGACTTTGTTATATTATCAATATCAAGTCTTCAGATCCATAAACATAAAATTTGTCTCCATTTATTTATTTCTTCTGAAAATTCTTTCAGCTAAGTTTTGTAGTTTTCAGTGTGGAATTCTCTTGCCACTTTTGTTATGCTTATTTCTTATTCTTTTTTATTTTTTGTAAGTATTCTTTTTTCTTTATTTTATTTTTGATAGATTATTGTTAGTGTATAGAAACACAACTGATTTTTGTGTATTGATTCTGTATCTCACAACTTTGGGGAATTTATAGTTCTAATAAATGTGTGTGTGTCTGTATACACAATTTTTAGTTTTTTTTTTTGTTGTTGTTGTTTTTTACATATAAGATTATGCCATCTGTGAACAGGAATATTTTGATGTCTTCCTTTCCAATATAGATGTGTTTTAGTTCATTATCTTGCCTCATTGCTATTTCCAAGACCTTCCAGTACTGTGTTGAGTACACTTGGCAAATGTGGGCACCCTTATCTTGTTCCTGATTATAATAGGTGAGATCTTTCATCTCTCAGCATTCACTATGATGTTAGCTGTGGGTTTTTCATGTACTAACTTTATCAAATTGAGTAATGTACTTGCTTTTAGTTTATTTAGTATTTTTGTCATGAAAGGGTGTAAATTTTTCCAAACACTTTTTTGCCTCTATAATCATTTTCCCTTTGTTCTAATAATGTAGTTTATTATATCAATTAATTTTCATATTTTAAATCTGATAATAAATTCTTACAATATGAGAATAAATTCCACTTGTTCATGGTAAACAATCCTTTTAGTATGTTGTCAAAATTTATCAGTTTTTTGTTGAGGATTTTCATATTGGTATTCATAAAGAATAGTAATCTATAGTTTTCTCTACTTGTAGCATTTCTTTATGATTTTGGTATAAGGGTAATATTGATCTCAGTAAATAAGTTAAAAAGAATTTCCTCTTCTTCAATTTTTTGAGTGATAAGAAACGTTGTTACTTTTGTTAGTTTTTTTTACCATTGAAGCATCTAGTGAAGGGCTTTCTTTTTTGGGAGATTTTCAATTACTGTTTTAATCTACTTACTAATTAAAGGTCTATTCAGGCTTTCTAGTAATCATAATGCAGTCTTGGGAGATAGTGTGTTTCTAGAAAGCTCTTCATTTCATCTAGGTTATCCAATTTGTTGGCATACAGTTGTTCATACTATTTATTTATGTAAAGTCCGCAGTAATATCTCAAATTTTATGTTTGATTGATTCATTTGAATCTCCCTCTTTTACTCTAAACAATCTAACTAATGATTTGTCAATTTTCTTGATCTTTTCCAATAAACAAGCTTTGGCTTTATTTTATTGAAGCTATTGTCTATCTTGTCTATTTATCTCTGCGTGAATTTTTATTAGTTCCTTCCTGATGCTAGTTTAGTTTTAATTTGTCCTTTATGTAGTTCTTTAGGTGCAGTTAGGTTCTTGATTTGACATTTTTAAAAATATACACATTTACAGCTGTATCTTTTCCTCTTAGCACTGCTTTCACTGCATTCCATAAGTTTTGCTATGTCATGTTTTTATTTTTATATTACCAACAGTACTTCCCAATTGTACTTGTGATTTTTTTTTGACTCATTGGTTGTTTGTGTTGTTTAATTTCCATTTATTTGTGTATTTTTCAGTTTTCTATCTGTTATTTATTTTTAGTTTCATCCCATTGGGATTGAAAAAAATACTTTACATGTTTTTAATATTTATAAATGTACTAAGACTTGTGGCTTAAAACACAGTGTATCTTGAGAAATGTTTTATATTCACTTGAGAAAAATATGTATTCTGCTGATACTGGGTCGAGTTTTTTATATATCTCTGTTAGGCCCAGTTACTTTAAAGTGTTGTCTAAGTCTTCTATTTTTTTTGAAAATCTTCTTTTTAGATGATCTATTTGTTATTGAAATTGAAGATTTAAATTGAAGATTTAAAGATTCCAGTTATTATTATGTCTACTTCTCTTTTCAATTATAACAACATTTGTTTCATATATTTTGGGACTTTTATATGTGGTAAATATATGTTAATAAGTGTTCTATCTGCTTGGTTAATTGACTCTCCTTTTATATATAATGGGCTTCTTAAAACTGTCTTGTAACAGTTTTTAGTTAAAGTCTATTTTGTCTGAAATTATTGTGGTATAGCCATCCCTGTTCTCCTTTTGTATCCGGTTTTTTTTGGGTGCTGGTGAGGTACAGCTCCCCAAAGAGAATGTTGTAGGTTCTTAGTCTCCGCCCTCTCAGGAATGACAGAGGGGACCACAGCAGGTCATGGTAAGCTCATAAATACCGAACCCAAGAAGTGTTGCAGAAAGGTGATTTTATTTAGGTAGAAAAAAGAGGGAACAAATGGAGGAGAAGAGGTTAAAACCTTCCACGAAGATTGTGGAAGGGGACTCCAGAGAGGAAATCCAGGAGGGGAAAGAGAGCTCCTACTGTGTGGGAGGGGACTCCAGAGGGCTGGAAATCCAGTGTGCGTGAAGGAGCAGGGGAATTTATCCTGGGAGAAACTCCCACCTTCCCAGGTTCCTCTGGCCAATGAAAACAGTTCCTTTAAACTTCCCTTGGCGTGATTGACTCTTCGTTTCCTCCCACATCTTCAAAATTCAAACATAAACTGTTAAATCTCCAAGATGGAAGAAAATGGGAGTGGGGCATGGCACTGGGAAATTCTTGGCATTAGGACTATGCCCGCTCGTGGACCCGGAAAGAGAACACATTCCCTCACTTTGATTACTATTTGCAAAAAATATGTTCTCTCATATTTTCATTTTCAATCTATTTGTCTATTTAATGCTAAAATGAGATACTTATAGAAGGTAGTACACAGCTGGACTGTTTTTATTAATACTGCACATCTGTAATTTATAACTGAAGAGTTTAATTCATTTCCATTTAATGTAATTACTGATAAAGACAAATTTACTTCTGTCATTTGTTATTTGTTTTCTGTATTTTCTTTAGGTTTTCTTTGCTCCTCACTTCCTCCATTGTACTTGCTTTTGTATTCGTTGAGATTTTATAGTAACACATTTTGTTTGCCTTTTCTTTTTTTGTATACTCTATAGATATTTTCTGATTAACATAGAGATTAAACAAAATAAGAAGTTATAAGAAGGTATTTTGAATCAATCACAACTTCAATTATATACAAAAATTCTACTTCTATATATTTATATCCTTTTTTATATCATTTATGTCAAAAATTACATCTTTATACATTTATGCCAATAGCATAGATTTATAATTGTTTTTATATGTTTATATGTTAAATTACATAGAAAGTTTAAAGTTGAATTAAAAAGGAAAACTACAATAATATTAGTTTTAATGTTTGTCATGTATTTACATTTACCAAAGAACTTTGTGTCTTCATATGAATTCAAATTACTCTCTGGCATTCCCTCATTTCGACTTGGAAGAATTCCTTTCATCTTTCTTGTAGGTTAAATCTAGTGGTGGCAAACTCTCTCAGCTTTTGTTTTCTAGCGATGTCTTAATGTTTTACTCATTTTTGTAGGACATCTTTGGCAGATACAAATTTTTATTTTCTCTAGCACTTTAAATATATGATCCCACTGCCTTCTGGCTTCTAAGATTGTTGAGAAATTTGCTGGTAATCTAATGATCCCTCCTATGTGCGAGTTGCTTGTCTCTTGTTACTTTCAAGATTCTCCCTTTGCCTTTGGCTTTTAAAGGGCTGATCAAACACATCCTAGTGTTGAATCTTTCTTTATCCTCCTTGAAGTTTGATGACTTTCTTAGATTTGCAGATTCATATCTCTCTTCAAATTTTATAAATTTTAGCTATTTCCTAAAACAGTCTTTTGACACCCCCTTCTCAAGATTTCTTAAGCATGTACCTAGTCTACTTAATGACATCCCACAAGTCTTAGAGGCTCCGTTCATGTTTCTTCAGTCATTTCTCTCTCTTTTTTTAACTCATCCTCATTACTTAATTTTTTCTTTCTTCAGGTTCACTATTTTCTTCTATCTGTTTAAATTTTTCATTAAACCCTTGAGTGAATATTTTATTTCAATAGTTATATTTTTCTGCTCCAGATTTTCCTTATGATTTCTTTTCCTGACTTCTACCTCTTTGTTGTATTCTCATTTTGTTCATATATTATTTTTCTAGTTTCTTTAGTTCCTTGCCCATGTTTTTCCCATAACTCTTTTAGAATATTTAAGACAAATAATTTTAAATATTTGTATATTAACTTTAATGTCTGAGCATTGTTAAGAGTGGTTTCGATTTACTTATTTTGTTCTATTGCATTAGCTATGCTTTATTCTTCTTTGTATGACGTAAATAAACTCTGTTGAGACTTGAGCATTTAACTATTACAATGTAGTAACTCTAGAAATCAGAGTCTCTTCTTTTGTAAAGGTTTTATGTATGGATGGATGGATGTATGCTTGCATGTCTGTACGTATATATTTATTTATAAAAGATTGTAGTTGTTTTGAGACTTTTTCAAACTTCCTTTCGCAAAGACTATGATATCTGAAGCCTCTCGTCATATGTACCTGATAGATCATATGAAATAGACAATCTGAGATGGAAATCTTGCTCACAAAATACTGGAAGATTATTGCTCATGTTCAGCTAGTGTTCGGACAGAGATTTTCAGGAACACTAGGAGTTTAAACAAAACAAAACAAAAAATAAATCTAGAAAAATAACAGCAGGCATTCCCATTCTTTGTATTGGGGCATAAAGCACATTATGTGCTGGGGCACTCCAACAACACTAGATATGTTTTTTCTGGGCCTAGGTTTCAACCCAAGGTGAAAGTTTAAGCTCTCGATATTTTATGTTGCTGTTGAATGTCTAACTTTTCAAAAGAGTTTTATTCCAGTTTCTCCTCTAGGCCTTAGATGTCCTACTGTAAACATCTCCACCTGGAATCATTTGTCCCTGGCATCTGCATCACCTTGTAGCTTCTGTGAACAGGCACTGTTTTTCCTCGTTGAGTTAGACAAACAGAAATCATTATTTTGCTTCAGTACTTTAGTTATCCTCCAGCCTGGTTAGAGCATATTTACACAATAATTTGCAAGTAAGACCTGCTCTGCTTCCTCTGATTCAAGAGGGAAATAGTAGCCAGCTGCTATTGCTCAGGACCAAAACTGCTGCCACATTGAGCAGGATGTAGAGCAAGGATGAGTAAAAATACCTTTATGACTGTTTTGGAAACAGCTTTGTCTTGACTGAAAATTTACTTGGATGACATAAACCTTTGGCTATTTTCCAGACCTCTTATAAAGTTGGTTCAGTTAGTTTATGGTAGTTTATTCAGTGGAGGAAGGAGCACTTAGTCCTCCAAGTCTTGGAGAGCTTAGTGCTCTTAGCCTGCCATTCTGCTGATGTCACTTCTCTTACAGTTATTTTAAAAACATTGCTCTAAAGGCTTGTTTAGATTAGTGGATGATAACATATCAAAATTATTATTTTTTGATTGCCAGTAACACTACACATGCTCCATAACTTTGCCAAGGAGACACAATACATTTTTTATTTTGTAAGTGTTTTGTTTCTTGAACATGTCACTTTATATATTGAAGGTTTGAATTCAGATAAGTTTTATAGGGTAAATACAATTAAGAAAAATTCTTATTATATTTTATTAGGTATTTCAAAAGCACAAGTGAGGGAACTTATATTTTCTGAAATTTATAATATAAAAATGAAAAATAATCAATAGCTGATTATAATGTAGGATATATTTGTTATTCTGAGATTCTAATAATTTCAGGAAATACTTCCAGGCTATCTTATATGGATTTTCAAGTTTCCTTTTTTCCATCCTAGAGAATGTTAAACTTCAGTTTTGTCTCCCTGTTCTTATTTCCTCCATTCTTCTACTGAAATATGTAAAATGTATTTCTAAAAAGTGTTAGTACATTTGCATGTTTATTGTTTTCTCCTCTCCATTCATTACAAATGCATGCATTATTTTTAGGCTAGCAACATAGGCTATTGCAGAGGCCGATAAATCATATTGCTCAGTAACACTGGGCAAGATTTGCTACCTAGCTTACTGACCTCCCAATTGTATCACTTTTTCTGATATCCCGACCTATAGAGTTAGGAGATTTTAAATCTTGCAATGCTAACCCAATCTTTTCATTCATTAAGTCATTACTCATTCAATTTTATATTAACTTTCTATAGTGCTCATATTCCTCGCCAGTTGTATAAAGAAAGAGGATGTCTGGGAGACCCTATAAAGTTTGAAATTATTAACAATTAAAAAAATTTCCTGATCAGATAAATTTGTAAAAAAGGAAGAACAAAGAAATAAATGCTTTTATAATGTTAGCTTTAGTCTGACCCACAGCCCATACACACCAAGGGTTTCAGGGATAGGGACATAGAGTATATGTCTGATCAGAAATAAATGTCCTCATGGTGTGATTCTTATAATTATCTTTATAACATAAGTGCTTGCTGACATATTCTCATTTGTTTCATGTGTCTCTTACCGGTTTTCCCTCTCCTCCAGCAGCTTGTCTTTTTCTAGTAATATCATCAAATCCTGAAAACCGAGACTTTGAACAAATACAAGAGTCTCATATATCACTTATAGAAGAGATGACAAAATACTAGAATCCTAGTATGTGTTTCACAAATATTAATTTTGAATTTAAGTAAAGATCAGTAGGAATTAATGGGAAATTGAAAATTATAGTAGACTCTAATAATGTTATATTAATACTTAACAACCACATTTTTCACAAAATGTGTATTTCATAAAAAACTGTCATGTTTATTACATAATTTTCCTCCCTATAATAGTCCTGTGTAGTAGATGCTACTAATGTTTTAAATTATAATTATTATGCATGCTTAAGGTTAGTGAATTCCCATGTTGGACCAGTGTTTAGCATATCATCAATTTCAGAGCCAGTCCTCAAATCATATCTTCTAATTCCAAATTTTTAAAGAAAAAAGCAGCATAAGCACTTGTTAGATGATATGACATAGACAATCTGAGATGAAAATCTTGCTCATAAAATACTGGGAGTAATTATATCTGTAATAATTAATAACTTCCATAAGAAATGTCATTTTATGCCCCTGCTATCATTTAATGGGTTTTGAGCATAAAAGATTTGACCATAAGCAAATAATAAATACATAAATAATAAAGGACAGTGGAATGAATAAGATAAAGAAAAAACAAACTTTAACATTCAAAATTTAGAAATTTTATAATTAAGATGGCCATTTCTGACAAAATATTGAAACAGCTTTTTAATGAGATAAATGGCAAGATAGATAAAATTGTGGTATCCATTTGAAGTGACAGTGGATTTTGTAAGCTAGTTTGGAAACTGACAGACTTACTGTAACATTTTTTTTTCTGTAAATGACAAAGCTAGAGAAACATAAAAGAAAAATTGTACATAAGAAAAACAAGGTAAAATATTTAGTAGACATAATCCATTGCCCTCTATGAAATATTTATAT
Source organism: Plecturocebus donacophilus (assembly GCA_004027715.1). Classification (NCBI taxonomy): domain Eukaryota; kingdom Metazoa; phylum Chordata; class Mammalia; order Primates; family Pitheciidae; genus Plecturocebus; species Plecturocebus donacophilus. The sequence goes on from PVKP010023659.1 coordinate 35,175, forward strand.
GCAGAAGAAGTTTTCTTAAAGACATATTTGTAGAGTATACAATTTTTAATGCTCTTATCTCATCTGTTACAATTTGGAACTTGCTATGCAGGTAAAAATTGCAACACTGTGTGCTTGAGGTTTTCCTCTTTATCACCACCTCAAAAGAAAATAAAATATGGAGTTTATGATTATTATAATTATTGTATCTATCAAGTCTGCATGTAAAAAAAATTTCTTGTGGAAAGAAAAAGAATAACCAGAGGAGAGATCCAAGATGGCCACATAGGAGCAGCTCAGGATTGCAGCTCCCAGTGAAATTGCAGAGGGTGAGTGGACGCCGCATTTCCAGATGAATTTTTATTACCCCAAGACCAGGAGATCCCCAGGCGGAGCAGCTCCACGGGTCGCCGGTGCGGCTGTTTCGGCCGGTGCGGCTGTTTCGGCCGGCGCGGCTGCTTTGCCGGCGCCCGGGCGCGGCAGTTCTCCGCACAAAATCCACTGGTCTGTGTGCCCTTTTAACTGGCGAGTGGAGCTACGGGAAGGTGGATTAAAAAGGGGACTGAATCAGGGAGCCAGCCCAGGAGACTCCCAGGCAAAAAAGCGCTACGAATCTCAGCGCCGCTGTTTCAGCCTGCTCAGTGTGTCCCCCCGCAGGGGAAATCACACAGATCCCGGCGCCTTTTCAACAGGCGACTGGAACACCTGGGAGTCGACCCTTCAACTAAAAAAAGGCTCTGAGACAGCGAGCCAGGTGATCAGGCTCGGCTAAAACAGCAATTGGAAGCGCTCTTGGTTAAGAGTTTTGCAGCGGGCACAGCTGAACCCGGGACGGTCCAGTTCTGTGG
>PVKP010023660.1:0-35998 GCA_004027715.1 Plecturocebus donacophilus
GAGGTTGCAGTGAACTGAGATTGTGCCACTGCACTCTCTCTAGCCTGGGCGATAGCAGCCTGGTAATAGCAGCTGGATCAGGTACATCTCAGGTACATCCAAACCCTACTAAGCAATAATCCTTGGGGCCTATGTTTGTATCAAGCATCTGAAACACCTCTGATGCTCAGCCAGGTTTGGAGAACACAGACTTGAACTATGTCATTTCGTACCACCCTCCCTCTTTAATTCCTCATGTCAACTAATCACGTCAACACTGACTGGCCTTTATGAAGAAGTCCTTTGCTTAACCTCCTGCTAGGTCTTCAGATAAAGTTAATGCTTATCAGAATCCCCTGGAGGGCTTGTTAAAATGTACGTTTCCAGGATCACCACCCTCCACATTGTTTCTATATGCCCCAAACCTCCCCATCCTTCAAAACCCAGCCTCAGTTTATAAGCTGACCTCTCTGTGTAGCTTTTTTCTTTTTTGAGACAGAGTCTTGTTCTGTCAGCCAGGCTGGAGTATAGTGGCACGATCTTGGCTAAATACAACCTCTGCCTCCTGGGTTCAAGTGATTCTTATGCCTCAGCCTCCTGAGTAACTGGGATTACAGGCGTATGCCACCACACCCAGCTAGGTTTTTTTGTATTTTGAGTAGAGACAGGGTTCCACCATGTTGGCCAGGCTGGTCTTGAACTCCTGGCCTCAAGTGAGCCACCTGCCTCAGCCTCCCAAAGTTCTGGGATTACAGGTGTGAGGCACTCCGCCCAGCCTTGAAGTTATCTAGCTTAATGCCCACTTTTTACAAATAGAGAAATAGGCTCCCTGTGAGTCAAAGTATATGGAATGAATATAGGGTCCAGATGACACTTTTCCCACCCCTACATCAGCAGCACAGATGCCTGCCCTGCTGTAAAGTGATCCTAACCTCAGCTCTATTAGGATCTTGATCCTAACCTCAACTCTGTTTTTTGTAAGGTGAGCGCTTTAGAGAAGACCAAGAAAAAGATCAGCCATTACTATGAACACCTGAAAAAAAAGTTCATGACAGAGCAGCTCAGAAAGCTCGGGCGCTGGAGACAGGAATCCATGAACATCAACCAGTACTTAACCTTCGGGTATACCAGGAACAATTTTAAAATTCCAGTCTCTCAAGACCAACCACCATAGTTCTGGAAAAGAGATCTGCCCCAGGGCCACAGTGACACTAGTGTGACCAGAGAAGAACTAGAAACCAGCCAGCCTACACAACTATAGAACAATAAACAAAAACCAGTGGACAGCGGAGCATAACAAATCCTCAGTAATCCTCATATTCCTTGCCCCATGCATCCCTCTATTCTGGTGAAAGAGGTCCTGATAGTCTCATAGATGCTCAACTCGAAAAGGCGGGATCAAGCTAGCTTCCATGCTGAAGGCAAAGATTGACCTCTCAGTGACCACATGTCTGAGGTGACATGCCAGGCTAGGTGTACTGGGACAGTGGTATCTTAGATGGGAAGGCCTCATTAATGCCACTGCCTTGCATTCCAGTGGTAAGGACGTCAGGGGGAGCCATCAGAAGGACCTGGCTTAAGTGCTATTTCTACCACCAGTCAGCCGTGTGACCTTGTCACCTCCTTGAACCTCCGTTTCCTTATCTGAAAGAGGGTGGTAGTAGTAAAAGAACCTACCTCCAAGGTCTGGCATGAGGATGTAAAGTGCTAAGCAAAGGGCTCATCATTTCCAGTGGTTCTCACCATGATGGCTCCAGTAGCCTTCCAGTGGTCCCCACTCCCTGTTCTGCTTGCTCTCCAGACTACATCCGAATAGTCCCCACACTGTGCCTTTATGAAGACCCTTCATCTGGAATGCCCTTTTAATTCTCTCTTCATCCTTCAAGGCTTATCCTAATGCCACAGCATTTTCTTTTCTTTTTTTTGAAATGGAGTCTCACTCTATCGCCCAGGCTGGAGTGCCATGGCACAATCTTGGCTCACTGCAACCTCCACCTCTCAGGTTCAAGTGATTTTCATGCCTCAGCTTCCTGAGTAGCTTGGATTATAAGCATGCACCTCCACACCTGGCTATTTTTTGTACATTTAGCAGAGAAGGGGTTTTCACAATGTTGGCCATGCTGGTCTCGAACTCCTGACCTCAGGTGATCCTCCCTCCTTGACCTCCCAAAAAGCTGGGATTTCAGGCATAAGCCACTGTGCATGGCCAGCAGTCATTAAATTCCTGGGGACCTCTATCAGGAACGAGAAGCAGAACACTTTCCAGCCCAGCCCTTTGTTAAGTCAGAAGTGTCATTCTGCCTATTAGAATTCTGGGACTGTGAAAGTCTGCAGACCTATGAGGGTGGAGGGGACAGAGCCAGGGGCAGGCCTTGGATTGGGACCTCCTGCCTCCCTCAGTAACCTCTTTCTGGGATTCAGCTCTCCCACTTGCTCTTCAGGGACGGTGGGGCTGGTGGATGTTTTCTGCTCTTCCTTCCATTTCTCAGATCCTGAGATGTGGCACAGAGCCTTGCACACACAATGCTTCATAAACATCTGCTGAGTGGAAGGGAACAAATCCTGCTTCAAGCAAAGCAAGAAAGTCCAGGCTTATCCAAAATGATCACTCAGGGAGAGTTTTACTTGAGTAATGTGTTTATCACTTTACAAAGTGATTCTCAATGGTATTCCTTATCTAGTCTGTTCATTCAGGACCATTTTCAAAGCTTCTGTCACCAAGCCACTGTCATGCAAGTGCACTTCCCCACTGGGTCAAGTTATGTCTCCCAGCTATTGGAAGTACCCCTACACAGGAGCTTTGTGTGATAGTCTAAGTTTGGCCAGGTGCAGTGGTTCTTGCCTGTAATCCCAGTCATGGGAGGTCCAGGTGGGATCTCTTGGGGCCAGGAGTTTGGGATCAGCCTGGGCAACATAGTGAAACCCTGTCTCTACAAAAAATAAAATGAAAAATCAGCCTGATGTGTTGGCGCGTGCCTTTACTCCCGGCTAGTCGGGAAGCTGAAGTGGGAGGATCACTTGAGCTCAGGATGTCAAGGCTGCAGTGAGCCAAGATCGCACCATTGCACTTCGACCTGGGTGAGAGAGCAGAAACCCTATATCAAAAAACAAAAAAACTTCCTATAGTAAAGAACACCTTCTACATGATCCAACACGTTTATTTATTAATAGCTCCTTATACGTTACAGGCACTCTTGTAGGTGCTGGAAATCATCAGTGAACAAAACTGACTCAAATCCTCTGCTTTCATGAAGGCACGATCTCGGCTCACTGCAACCTCCATCTCCTGGTTTCCAGCAATTCTCCTGCCTCAGTCTCCCAAGTAGCTAGGATTACAGGTAACTGCCATCATGCCCAGCTAAATCTGTGTGTGCGTGTGTGTGTGGGTGTAGAGATGGGGTTTCACCATGTTGGCCAGGCTGGTCTGGAACTCCTGACCTCATGTGATATGCCCACCTTGGCCTCCCAAAGTACTGGGATTACAGGTGTGAGCCACCATGCCCTGCTAAAGCTTATATTTGAATATTTGAATAGTCTTGGATGGTGGAGGTGGGGGAGGAAGAAAAGGAATCAGATGAAATCCCCAGCTGCTGGAGTCTGGAGTTCCAGCCTGGCCAACATGGTGAAACCCTGTCTCTACTAAAAATACAAAATTAGCCGGGCATGGTGGCGAGCGCCTATAATCCCAGCTATTCAGGAGGCTGAGGCAGGAGAATCGCTTGAACTCGGGAGGCAGAGGTAGCAGTGAGCCAAGATCGCACGATTGCACTACAGCCTGGGCAGAAAGAGCAAAACTCTGTCTCTAAATAAATAATAAATAAATTTCTTGGAGTTTCAGTTCTAAGTAATACAGGGTAAGCATAGTCTGTCTCTCCCACTGGCTGCAACTAAAAGCTGTGAATAGGATGCATGAAGCAGGCATCTGAGGACTCTGAAAAAGAAATATTAACAAGGCTGGCGTGGTTCCTCATGCCTGTAATCCTAACACTTTGGAGGCTGAGGCAGGAGGACCACTTGAGGCCAGGGGTTTGAGACCAGCCTGGGCAACAAAGTGAGACACTGTCTCTAGAAAAAATACATATATATTTTTGGCTGAGTGCAGTGGCTCGGGCCTGTAATCCCAGCACTTTGGGAGGCAAGGCGGGCAGATCACAAGGTCAAGAGATCGAGACCATCCTAGCACACTTAGTGAAACCCTGTCTCTACCAAAAATACAAAAATTAGCTGGGCATGGTGGTGTGTGCCTGTAATCCCAGCTATTCGGGAGGCTGAGGCAGGAGAATCGCTTGAACAAGGGAGTCAGAGGTTGCAGTGAGCCAAGATTGCGCCACTGCACTCCAGCCTGGCAACAGAGCGAAACTCTGTCTCAAAAAAAAAAAAAAATGTTTTTTGGTAGTAGCAGTGGCAGCCAGAAAAGCACCTAAAACTCTGACAGAGCCGCTTTTATCTGACCAAAGATCTGTGATCTGAAAAATGGAAGAAGAGAATCTCCATTAGCCTTTTTTCTCTCTTCATCCCATCACTTGGCCCAAGAGTACACCCCGCCATGGAAGCCACGTAACAGAGCAGGGAGACTAAAGGCCCCAATTTCTAGCTAGAGGACCAGGAAACTATCAAGAACAGTTCTATTTTTCTGCCAAAACATTAGTCCTATCTAAAAACTAGGCCATAAAATTGATTTAAAAAAAAAAAATACTTGAGAATCTTGAAGGTGTTCATGTATTTAACTGCTATATGTACAAGTCAATCAGAAGTGATACCTGTATTGACTCTACCCTGAAAAGACTCAGTTCCATGACTTTACTTTTGTAGTTTAGACTTGGGAACTGCTGATATATTAGCTATGGGGCAACACAGGTGCAGTTTTGAAAACCAGACTCCCCTGCTGTCTAATACCTGTATCTGACGGCATGTGGGAAGTAGAAAAGTTCCTTTTTAAAGTTCCCTTTCTTATTAAAAAATAAGTGTGCTAATAACTTTGTTAAGCACTATCCTATGTAGCTATTAAACATGCCATGCTTACAAGCACATAGTACATTCTATGTCCTTGTACTTTCACCAAGATATCTGTGCTGGTGTGCTCACAGGCATGTCCTAGCTCTCCCTTGCTTTTATTTGTTTAGAAAAGTTTTAAGTTGTTAGCTAATCGGGCTTTAAATTGTGAGGTCTGGCTCCAGCCAACGAAGATCAGACACAGCAGTAAGGGTGACCCCAAATGCGTAAGGGATACATTTATGTGTTTTCCTTTGTTCATTGTATTCTTGTGGCAAGACAGCTAGCAAGAGTACCCTTCCTGCAGTCCAGAAAGTAAAAATTGCATTGCTGAAAGATCCTTTGTCTCCGTGTTAATTTTTCTTTGCAGCACAGAGCATCTATTTCCAACAGGGTAGCACGGTGAGCGGGAAATCTTTGGGTTCAATTTTTACAGAAGGCTCCAGTAGGGGCTGCATTTTAATAGGTACTGGTCTCAGGGGGCCCTTGGTCAATCTTATCAGCTCTGAAGGCAGAGCTCCCTGAAACTGGATCTGGGCCCCAAGGGAAACGGTGTGGAGAGTCAAAGGGATCCTGAGGTCTTGCTGGTGCGGGCCAAAGGCACCGGACGGCGGGGCCAAAGGCACCGGACGGCGGGGCCAAGATGACCTCCGCGCTGCCATGAACCAGGTTATTGGAAGCGGGCTCGGCGCGGAGCCTGCAGTCCTCGAGGAGTCTCTCGGGTTCCTCGGTTTTGATCACTCCTTCTAGGGTGGCCGCCAGGGTTGCCTTACCGCCTTGCATCGCGTCCCTCATGACCACCGCGTCCAGCTTGCCCTTCTCGTTCCCTCCGAAGTAGTCGAGGGCGGGCCCGAGGCCTTCCACCTTGACCGCCCTGGATGCTCTAGGGCCGGTCTCCACCGCCCCCTGAGGCCCCACCGACGGGTCCAGGCCGGGCCCCAGCTCCTGCTTCTCGGCCTTGACGTGCAGCACCTGCGGCTGGACGGGGTGCAACTCCGGCCTGAAGGGGGCGCCCTCGGACGCGGCCGGCGAAGGCAGGAGCAGCAGGTCGGGCCTGAACTGCAGCAGCCGCGCCTGAGCGGGCGAGGTAGCGATGCACTTCTCCAGAGCCTGGGGCTGTGGTAGCAGCAATACCTGCTCCGGCTTCACCTGCAGCAGCCACCGCGTCGCGGGCTGTAAGCCGGTCGACGCTGCCTCCCCGCACGCAGAAGCCACAGTCGCAATGGCAGCCGCGCATGGCGTAGCCGGCGACAGAGGGGTATCCACGGCCGCTGCCCAAAAGGAGGTGCCCTCGACCGGCAGTGGGGACGAAGCGGGACACAAAGGGCGCAGCTGAGGCGGCCGCTCCGGGCTGGCTCTCTCCATGGTGGAGGGGAACTCCCGGCCCAGTGCGGATTGTGAGCTCAGCCGTTTGTTGGCGGCCTTCTCCTCCTGCTTTCGGTAAGACCGTTGGAAGGCCTTGGTTACCCAGAATCCTATGCGGTTCAAAACGCAACGCTCTGTCGTGGCTTCACCCAATCACAAGCGACCGAGAGTCCCGGCCCGCCAGTCACAGCAGGTTTCCGGGCTCTTCTGGTTCTCTACTCTGGCCTCGTGCTGAGTCCTCCGATCACCCGCGATGGCGGGAGCTGTCTTAGGTGTTGCCCATTCCCTCCCCTACCCCGCACACCCTTCCTTTTTTTCCGGCGTTCTCTTTCGGCCATTGTTCTTAGTTACTGTTCTCCTGCCCCGCTGCGACAATGGCGTTGCCCAGGAAACATTGCATTCCACTCCGCTGGCCTCCAGGGAATGAAGTCTTGGGTCACAAGGCGGGCAACGACCTTGTGCACGAGCTTTGTGTGAGCTTAGTACACTGCCTGCCCTAAGTATCACCAGGGCTTTTGAATTTTTGCCAAGGGAGTATGGGGGAGATTTTCAACTTATCAATAACCATTAGCTGATCTTGCTGAAAAGGGTCTTTGACTTTGTGAGGTTCTTGTGCTAGTAAAGCTTTCAATTAATCACCAGGCCATGTGGCCCTACTTCCAAAATATTATACATCCCAAATTCATCTACTTCTTTGGGTCTCTACTGCCATTACCCCGTTCCAGGCTCCCACTGTGTTCACTTGGATACTGCCATAGCGGTTTGTCAGCCTTGCCCTCTACACTCTGGCTACCAGTGATCTTTTGAAAATACAAATCTAAGGTTGTCACACTTTTCCTAAAGCTTTCCATGGCTGCCCACTGATCATGTGATAAAAGTTTAAAATTCTTGGCAAAGCCTTAAGAATCCCCAAATGGCTTGGGCTCTAACCTAATACTACTACTAGGTTGATGCAAAAGTAATTGTGGTTTTTGCTATTAAACAGTTGCCACTCTGGCCCTGACTCTGGGTTTCAGCCGCATTGGCCCCCTCATCATTCTCTTTTTACTACAGAGTCTTCAAACATGCTCAACGTGCTCCTCTTTCCTATGTGTCTCTTTAATTCCTCCTACCCGTTTTTCAAATTACAGCTCAACTGGGACTTCTTCAGAGGAGCTTTTACTGCCTGAAAATTAGGTCAAATCTTGGTCTACCTACACCTCTATCACTTCGTTTGCGTACCATAGTTTATATAGAATTTTTATGTCATGATTCCACTGTCTCTCCCACTTGACTATAAAGTCTTTCAAGGCAGAATTGTTTGTGTTTTACTCATCATTAAGTCCCCAGTTCAGACCATTGAGCCTGGCGTATAGCACTCAATAAATACTTGTTGAGTAAATAAATGAATAGCACTGTGATAGGGTAATAATGAAATGGTAATAATCACTGCCTGTGTTAAGGGCTTACTCTTATGCTACACTCTGTTCCAAATCCTTTCCATGTTTATGCTTCTTCTTTTAGTAGGATTGTGTTTATTTCCATTACACATCACCAAGAAAAACAAAAAGAAATCCTGTATTAACATTTGCTGCATTTCTAAATGATATTCTGGCCAAAATCTATAGTTTATCTTAAAGTAGATGATTTTTGCAATCAAGTTATCACTCAAAAAAGACCAACTCCAATTCATTATCTAATCCTGTGGTATCAAATGTAGTCAATAGGAGTTCTTATACCTGACAGATAGACAAGGGCAATGGTTTTAAAACTTTTTTTTATCTCAAAAACTCTTGGTCAGTGCAGTGGCTCATGCCTGTAATCCCAGCACTTTCGGAGGCTGATGCAGGCAGATCACCTGAGGTTGGTAGTTCGAGATCAGCCTGATCAACATGGAGAATCCCCTTCTCTGCTAAAAAAAAAAAAAAAAAATACAAAAAATTAGCCAGGCGTGGTGGCGCATGCCTGTAATCCTAGCTATTCAGGAGGCTGAGGCAAGAGAATCACTTGAACCTGGGTGGTAGAGGTTGTGGTGAGCCAAGATCGTGCCATTATACCACAGCCTGGGCAACAAGAGTGAAACTTCGTCTCAAAAACAAAAACCCTTCTACCCATAAAAAGTACTGAAGATCCCAAAAGAGCTTTTCTTCATGTGGGTTTTATCTATCAATATTTACCATGTCATAAATAAAAACTGAAATTTTAAAAATAGTTATCAATTCATTTAAAACATCAATGATAAAACCATTATGTGGTAATGCATTTTCATGGGAAAAAGCTGTATTTTCCCCCACATTACACTCATGAGAGAATAAAGTGAAAAGAGCAAATATTGTGTTAGGATTATTATGAAAATAGTTTTAATCTAGCTGACTCTCTGAGTGTCAGTCCTTGTACCATACTTTGAGAACCACTATATTAAGGTTTAAATTGAAGAGGCAACTGTGTGCACAAGTAAAAGATGATAAAAGAGACAGACAAATAAGTCAAGTTGTCAGGGGTGTATGAACCAGAGCAACTCCATCTGAGTAGGGGTTGGGTAAAATGAGGCTTAAAACCTACTGGGCTGCACTCTCAGAAGGTTAAGGCATTCTAAGTAGCAGAATGAGACAGGCGGCTGGCACAAAATACATGTCATAAAAACCTTGCTGTTAAAACGGGTTGCAATAAAGAAGCTGGCTAAAACCCACTAAAACCAAGATGGTGACGAGAGTGACCTCTTGTCATCCTCAGTGCTACACTCCCACCAGTGCCATGACAGTTTACAGATGCCATGGCAATGTCAGGGAGTTACCCTATGTGGTCTAAAAAGGGGATGCATGAATAATCCCCCCCTTGATTAGCATATAAATAAGGGCAACTAGCAGCCCTCGGGACTGCTCTGTCTGTGGAGTAGCCATTATTTTATTCCTTTACTTAATAAACTTGCTTTCACTTTGCGGACTTGCCCTGACTTCTTTCTTGTGCGAGATCCAAGAACCCTCTCTTTGGGTCTGAATCCAGACCCCTTTCCTGTAACATCTTTCTGGTGACCCCGATGGGAATTTAGTGTTGAAACCCCCAGTAAGTGCTGGGTTCTTGTAACATCTTTCTGATGACCATGAAATGGACTATACTGTGGAAACCCCCAACCCAAAGACTAACTTTGGGTACGTGGTGTGGTCCAGTAACATCCTTTCTGGTGAACCCCGAAGGCATGATACTGAGGAGCCACCCCACCCCAAAGGAAATAGACTGCAGCACTGATTGGATGACTTTGGGTAAGGGGTGGGGTAGCTGGGTGAAGAATGGGATTGGGTTAGAGGCCCAACTTAGAATTAGAGCCAATCCTAACACAGAGTGGGTTAGAGGCCCTTCTTAATAAAAGGCAAGGACGTTTGACTGTCTTTGGGTTAGAGGCCCAACTTAGGAGGGTTAGAGGCCCCTCTCAGCAAAGTCCCTTTTGGCTAAGAACAGATTTGGCACTTTGGGATGTTAACTTCTATTCTCTTTGAAATAATCTGCCTTGTACTCCTTGCTGACAGCTGTGGGTGACAGGACTAGGCATGTACAGGATCATGGGACATGAGGAGCTTTTTCCTGCCATAAAGGGGAAACTTGAGATTGACAGGACTGCTGGAAAACATCCCTTCACTACTGAGAGGCAGCCGACTGAACTTTCCAATGTTGCTGCAGTGGGTAGGTCTTCTCTGGCTTCTCTGAGCACCTCACCCTCCCCACCCTGCCTCAGACAATGCTTTCATCTCTCTCTGTGCAAACTGATTGTAGGAATGGCAAAAAAAAAAAAAAAATCACTATTTCTTAACAAAGTTTTGATTAATGGAAGAAAGGATTTGCGAGGCTAGTCTTAAGCTATAGCCAACCTGGTGCATTTTGTGTGTCATTCGGTATTGTTTTGTCATAAAGAGGGGTATCTTAGGATAGAACATGGGCTTAGGACACCTATAAGCCTGCTGTTCAAGATGGACCAGCAAACCAGTCAGTTACAAACTTTGCTGCAGGTCCCTGAAAAAAACTGAGTGAGGTTTCCTTCTTGTCTTGTATGTCCTTGGAAACTGGACTTTGTAACCTAACCATGTGGCTGTGCTTTCTCTTTTCACAATAGCAGCCCAGATTCAGGGTTCATTTTCCGGTTTAGGGGATGAGTCTTTTATCATCTGTCTGTCTATGTATTTTTTTTCTTTTTTCTTTTTGTTTTGAGATGAAGTTTTGCTCTTGTTGCCCAGGCTGGAGTGCAATGGCGCAATCTCAGCTCACTACAACCTCTGCCTCCTGGGTTCAAGCAATTCTCTTGCCTCAGCCTCCTAAGGAGATGGAATTACAGGCATCCACCGCCACGCCCAGTTCATTTTTGTATTTTTAGTAGAGATAGGTTTCACCGTGTTGGCCAGGCTGGTCTCGAAATACTGACCTGAGGTGATCCACCTGCCTCCGTCTCCCAAAATGCTGAGATTACAGATGTGAGCCACCTTGCCCAGCCCTTTCTATGTATTTGTATGTGTTTATATATAAAAGAGCTTTGATTAATTGGCTTAAAAATAATGAAGTGCGCCAGGCACCATGGCTCATGCCTGTAATCCCAGCACTTTGGCAGGCTGAGGTGGATGGATCAAGAGGTCAGGAGTTTAAGACCAGCCTGGCCAACATGATAAAACCCGATCTCTACTAAAAATACAAAAAATTAGCCAGGCATGGTGGTGTGCACCTGTAATCCCAGCTACTCAGTAGGCTGAGGCAGGAGAATCACTTCAACCCAGGAAGTGGAGGTTGCGGTGAGCACAGATGGATCCATTGCTCTCCAGCCTGGGCGACAGAGCAAGACTCTGTCTGAAAAAATAATAATTATTATTATTATGTGCTTATGTCGAATATTTTGTGAGAAAAGTAAAAAGTGTAATGCCTTTTATTTAGTTCATGTGACTTAAGTAATCTTTCAGAAATAAATACAGCTTTAAGGCTATTAGTAAAATAAAAATTTCTTCAAAAATGTAAGCATTTGGTCTAAATTATGCAGGTCAGATATTAGCTTTGCTAAATGCTTTAAGCTCATAAATTGCTTCGACTTTTGAAAATTGTTCAATTTACCTACCTTGAAGACATTATATTCTAGATAAGGCCTAGGGATATGTAATGTTAGCCATATCCCCAGAAATGCTAGAAAAAGACCTTATCTGCACTTCTGTGTCAGTGCTAGGTTCCACACCTAGTACATGATTAAAGTGCTTACTAACCATGGGTTTCACCAAAAGTCAAAATTGCTGAAAGTTATCATTGTAACATGTAATTAGGACTACTAAAGAAACAGTTCTACAAGTAAGGTGTGTAGGGAACGTGAAATTTTTTTTTTTAACTTGTTTGTTTTTTCTTGAGACAGTGTCACTCTGTCACCCAGGCTGGAGTGCAATGGTTCGATCTTGGCTGAACTGCATCTCCACTTCCTGGCTTCAAGTAATTCTCCCACCTCAGCCTCCAGAGTAGCTGGGATTACAGGCATGCGCCACTATGCCTGGCTAATTTTTTATATTTTTAGTAGAAATAGGGTTTCACCCTGTTGGCCAGGCTGGTCTTGAACTCCTGACCTTGTGTTCCACCCAACTTAGCCTCCCAAAGTGCTGGGATTGCAGGCGTGAGCCACCGTGCCTGGCCTGAAATGTGTATTTTGAGTAAAACTACAAGAAGTCATGGGACCTCTTATAATTTTCTTGCCTAGATGAAAGGGTTAAAGGATTATTTTAAGTTAGAATAATGCTGAAGGTTTAAGCAAGCTGTGAAAAGTTGTGGAAAATTAATTGTAATAGATTCTGCGTGTGAACATATTGGCTAAAGTTAAAGGGGTATTCCGTTTTTCTGTAGATTAAACATTGGAATAAAAGCACAACAGATTTTTTTTTTTTGAGACTGAGTCTCTCTGTGTCACCAGGCTGGAGTGCAGTGACATTATCTCGGCTCACTGCAACCTCTGCTTCCCAGGTTCAAGTTATTCTCCTGCCTCAGCCTCTTGAGTAGCTGGGACTATAGACACACACTACCATGGCCAGCTAATTTTTTTGTATTTTTAGTAGAGACAGGATTTCACTATTTTCTTAGAACAAAAATCTGCTTATGATCTGCTCTTTAACAAAAATTTGTAAAGGGTTATAAAAGGTTTGTGAAAATCTTACTTTGTGGTCGAACTGATTAAGATTGAATACATTTGTCTATAAAGTTTTATAAAGAATTGGGTTTGACATCAAAAAGGCACTAATGCAACAGTGACATTTGGCTTCTTTGATATAAAAATCATTAAGGAAGCATTATCAAATATAAAATCATGTTTGGATTTCTTTGGGCTGTGTTTGTGTAAATGTGTTATCGGTCTGTGTTCCACAATTATAAAAAAAAATCATAATTCTGATATGACAGTGTACATTATGAATAATTATAATTATTACATAAAATCATTATATGCTGCAGAAGGAACCAAATTTCCATATCAATTGTGACTTTAATAGTGGCTGCCCTAAGACTTTTTGTCATCCACACACAATTGTTGTCTTGTTTTAATCCTCTTCAAAAGATGGTTTGTTATCAACTCTAGAACTCTAACAGTTGTTCTTAAATTCAGGTTTCTGATAACTTTGGAAATTGTGACGGTAAAATAAAAGAAAACAATTTTAGAACTCTCATGGAGAGCTGCAATGTTCATAAATATCAAGCAGAACAGGGGTTTCACCGTGTTCCCCAGGCTGGTCTTAAACTCCTGAACTCACTTGAGGTCAGGAGTTCAAGACCAGGCTGGGGAACACGGTGAAACCCTGTCTCTACTAGAAATACAAAAATTAGCCAGGCCTTGTGGTGGGCACCTACGATCCCATCTACTTGGAAGGCTGAGGCAGGAGAATCACTTGAACCCGTGAGGCAGAGGTTGCAGAGAACTGAGATTGGTTCACTGCACTTCTGCACTTCAGACTAGGTGACAGCAAGACTCTTTCTCAAAAAAAAAAAAAAAAAAAAAGAGACAACAGGCCAGTTCTCTATAAAATATGCATACTGTGCCTTCACAGATCCAGGGAGTGTAAGCTGTCTTTAGGAAGACACTTCTTTATCAGAAAGGCAGTTAGTTGGCTAGTCTCAATTTTTATTTCTGGTTTGTATTTGGTATAGACCTTTGGGCCTCAGATGCTCCAGAGGACATAGTTCAGGGTCTCAAGCTTATATTGAAGTGGGGAGCATCCCCTTTAGGGGAGAAAGGTGGAAGTTGCAAAGGACTTGAGCACCTCTCCAAAGAAAATTTTTCTTTCTTTGACTCTTTGAGAACCTTGAGGGGCTCAGCATGGTGGCTCATGCCTGTAATCCCAGCACTTTGGGAGACCAAGGCGGGTGGATCACTTGAGGTCTGGAGTTTGAGACCAGCCTGACCAACATGGTGAAATCCCATCTCTACTAAAAAAAAAAAAATACAAAAATTAGCTGGGTGTGGCGGCGCATGCCTGTAATCACAGCTACTCGGGAGGTTGTGGCAGGAGAATTGCTTGAACCCAGGAGGCAGAGGTTGAAGTGAGCTGGGATCGCATCTTTGCACTCCAGCCTGGGCAACAAGAGTGAAACTCCATCTTGGGGTACAGGGTACGGGGAGGAGGGTTGGGGAAGAAAAATAAAAAGAAAACCTTGAGAAGTTGTTGGACTGAGGTTCAAAACCATTTTTGGGCTACTTTGAAAATCTCTGCATGGCCAGGTGCAGTGGCTCATGCCTGTAATCCGAATACTTTGGGAGGCAGACGTGGGCTATTCACCTGAGGTCAAGAGTTCGAGACCAGCCTGTCCAACATGGGGAAATGCTGTCTCTACTAAAAATACAAAAATTAGCCTGGTGTGTTGGCACATTCCTGCAATCCTAGCTACCCAGGAGACTGAGAAAGGAGAATTACTTGAGCCCAGGAGCAGAGGTTGCAGTGAGCTGAGATAGTGCCACTGCACTACAGCCTGGATGACAGAGCGAGACTCCATCTCAGGAAAAAAAAAAATTAGCCAGGCATGATGGTCTGTGTCTATAGTCCTAGCTATTCAGAGGCTGAGGCTGGAGAATCACTTGAGTCCAGGAAGCAGTGGTTGCAGTGAGCTGAGATTGAGCCATTGCACTCCAACCTGGGCAACAGAGTGAGAGACTCTGTCTCAAAAAAATAAATGAAATAAAAGGAAATCCCCTTGGCCAAGAGGAGAGGTCCATTCCTTTAGGTTGGGGAACTTAGAACTATATTTTTCATTTACACTTTCTATTTTTTTCCTTTTCTTCCAGATGTGTTCTTAATGTGTTGTCTAGGGTGGATTACAAGCATAAGCCACCATGCCCAGCTATATACCTATCTTTATGCCAATACCACAGTCTTGATTACTATAGTTTTGTGGTAAATTTTGAATTTTTGAAATCGTGTAAGTATTTGAACTTTGTTCTTTTACAAAATCGTATTGGCTAATCTTGGTCCTTTAGATTCAAAAGATAAATTTTAGGATCCTCTTATCAATTTTTTTTTTTTTTTTTAGAAAAGCAAATGCTAATGGTAATTAGATAGGAATTGTATTGAATCTATGCATCAATTGTGGGAAAACTGACACCTTGAAGATACTGAATTTTCCTATTTGCAAACATGGAACATACCTTGATTTATTTAGGGCTTAATTTCCTTTGACAGTGTTTTGTAGTTTTCAGTGTACTGTCCTGTACTTCTTTCATTAACTTTATTTCTGAATTATTTATTCTTTTTATACTATTGTGAATATAATTGTTTTCTAAATTTCCTTTGTAGTTGGTTGTATGTTGATTTTTCTATTTTTTTTTTCTTATCTTATTACACTGGCTGGAACCTTCAGTCCAAGGTTAAATAGAAGTAGTGAGGATATACATCCTTGTCTTGTACCAATCTTAGGAAGAAAGCATTCAGTCATTTCCCTTTAGGCAAATTATTAGTCATAGGTTTATGTAGCTGCCTTTTATCAAAGTAAGAAAATTTCCTTCTATTCCTAGTTTATTGAGAATTTTATCATGAATAGTAGTTCAGTTTTATCAAATGCTTTGTCTGTATCTATTGAGATGATTATATGACTTTTTCCTTTAAAGGTCAGCAACATTTTCCAGAAAAGGCTAGATAGTAAATATTTTTGGTTTTGAGCCATGTGAGCTCTGTTGCAACCAATCAATTGCTTTTGTAGCAGAAAGCAATCATAAACAATTTGTGAATGAATGGGCTTGGCTTTGTTCCAGTAACATTTTATTTGCAAAAAGAAGAGTCATGCCAGATTTGGCCTAGGGACTATAGTTTGCTGACCACTGCTTTATTCTATTAATATGTATATTATACTAATTGATATTGAGATGTTAAGCTAAAGCGTCTTCCTGTAATAAACCGACTGCACTTGGTAATAATGTGTAATCCTTTTTGTACATTACTGGATCTAATTTGCTATTATTTAAAGAATTTTAGCATTTGCATTCATGGGCAGTATTGGTCTATAGTTTTCTTGTGATATCTTTGTCTGTGGCTTCTTGTAGTAGGGTAAAATGAGGTGTAAAGTGTTCCTTTCTATTCCATTTATGAAAAGATTTGTGTTGGACTGGTATTATTAATTATTTAGATGTTGATAGCATTCCCAGTAAAACCATCTAGGCCTGGACTTTTCTTTATAGAAGATTTTAAAATAATTCATTAAATATTTTAATGTTTTTCATTGATATATATCTATGCAAATTTTATAACTTCATTTTGAGTCTATTTTGATCATTTCTGTTTATGATAAATTTGCCCATTTCATCTAAGTTGACAACTTGTTGGCATAAGATTGTTCAAAATATTCATTTATAAGTCTTTTACTTTTTCTAGGACTCAGAATGCTTCTTTTATTCCCGATTTTGGCAATTTCTGTCTTTTCTCTTTATTTCTTGGTTATTTGGCTAAAATGTTATCAATTTCATAGATCTTTTCAAGGAATCAACTATACGTTTCACTACTTTTCTCTATTGTTTTGCTGTTTTCTTTTTATTGATTTCTGCTGTGGTCTTTAGCCATTCATTCTACTTTGGCCCTTCTTTTTGTGGTTTCTTAAGGTGAAAGCTTAATTTATTTTTTTCGTTTATTAAGATCTTCCTTTCTAATTTTTATTATTTATTTATTTATTTATCTGAGACAGAGTCTTGCTCTGTGGCCCAGGCTGGAGTGCAGTGGTGTGATCTTGGCTCACTGCCACCTCTGCCTCCCGTGTTGCAACGATTCTCCTGCCTTAGCCTCCCACATAGCTGGGATTACAGGCACACACCACCAAGCCTGGCTAATTTTTGTATTTTTAGTAGAGATGGCATTTCCCCATGTGGGCCAGGCTGGTCTCTAGCTCCTGACCTCAGGTGAATCACCCACCTCGGCCTTCAAAAGTGCTGGGATTACAGTCGTGAGCCCCCATGCCTGGCCATATGTGTGTCATTCGTAACGTGTTTTCTATATGCTTGTTTGTTCCTATGGTTCTCTTATATCACTCCTTTGATTATACAAATATGTTTTAGCTTACCATTTCAATTCCTGTGTTTCTTTTTTAAAGCAAGTTTTTGAGATTTAGTGTGTGCATGTGTGTTTACAGCCATCCTTAAGCCATCATAGTCCTCTTCAGCTTAATGTTGACTTAATTCTAGTCAAATATAGCTATATTTCACCAGTAGGCCTCCATTTCCTTCTCCTCCCTTCATGCTAATATTGTCATATGTATATGGTGCTTATATATATTATAACCCAATAATACAGCTATCCTTTTTTTTTTTGAGACAATCTCAGTCTGCCGCCCAGGCTAGAGTGAAGTGCTACAATCTCGGCTCACTGCAACCTCTGCATCAGCCTCCTGAACAGCTAGGATTACAGGCATGCACCACAATGCACGGCAATTTTGTGTGTGTGTGTGTGTGTGTGTGTTTGTGTGTGTGTGTTTTTAGTAGAGACGAGGTTTCACCATGCTGGCCAGACTGGTATCAAACTCCTGAACTCATGATCTGCCCACCTCGGCCTCCCAAAGTGCTGGGATTACAGGCATGAGCCACCACATCCGGCCTACAGTGATACATTTATTGGTTTAAACAATCTGATTATTTAGAGAAATTAAGAAAAGAGAAAAATTATATATTTAGTGTTGACAAAAAGATTTGACTCTCTACAATATCTGAAGAGGTTTATTCTGAGCCAAATATGAGTGACCATGGCCCATGACACAGCCCTCAGGCACACACCAAATCTTAAAAACTTTTTTTAAAGCGAGCATGTGCCCAAGGTGGTTGGGGTGCAGCTTGTTTTTATACATTTTAGGAAGGCATGAGACATCAATCAAATACATTTAAGAAATACATTGGTTTGGTCCAGAAAGGTGGGATAACTCAAAGTGGGGGCTTCCAGCCCATAGGTAAATTTAAGCATTTTCTGGTTGACAATTGGTTGAGTTTATCTAAAGACCTGGGATCGTAGAAAGGAAATGTTCAGGTTGCGATAAAAGATTGTTGAGACTAAGAAGGTTCTTTTGAAGTCTTATAGTGGCTGCCCTTAGAGACAATAGATGACAAATGTTTCCTATTCAGATATTTAAAAAGGTGCTGGACTTTTAATTAATCTCTTTAGGATTGGGAGGGCCTAGGAGAAAAACATCTAGCTATGTTAGTAGAGATTCTTTACATATGCAGCTTTTCCCCCGCAAAGGACAGCTATGCAGTGCCATTTCAAGATATGGCAAAGAACCATGTTCTGGGGTAAAATATTTTTATTTTCTTCCTTGTCTCATAATGTTGTGCCAGGATCAGGTTGGAAAGAAAGTCATGATGTATAAGGTTAAATAAAACCCATCTGATGAGAATTTATGATTTGTAGGGAATGACTCCTCAGACCCTTTGGAAAGGAATTTAAACAAGATTAAAAAATCAGAGTTTAGTCCTCCTTAGCCACAAATTTACCATTCCCCATATTTTTCTTTCTTTCCTGCATATCCAAGTTATTGTCCAGTGTCATTTCTTTAATATTTCTTGAAGACAGTTCTCCTAGCAGCACATTCTCTCAGTTTTTGTTTATCTGCAGGTATCTTTATTTTACCTTCATTATTGAAAGGTTAGCTTTACTGGACATAAAATTCATGGTTGACTTATTTTTCTTTTTTCTTTCAGCATTTTAAATATGTTATTCTACTACCCTCTTTTGTTTCTGAGGATACCACAGCCATAATTATACTATCGTTTCTTTCATACATAATGAATCATGTTTATGTTACAGCCTTCAGAATTTTCTCTTTGTTTTTGCCTTTTAGCAATTTGGTTACTATGTGTCCAGCTGTAATTCTCTTTATGTTTATCCTACCAGGGGTTTGTTGAGGTTCTTGGATCTGTGAATTATACTTTAGCTTGATTGTTTTGATTTTGCTTTGTGTTTTTTGGGGTGTGTGTGTGTGTTTGTGTGTGTGAGACAGGGTCTCACTCTGTTGCCCAGGCTGGCATTTAGTGGCAAAATCCAGCTCACTGCAGCCTCGACTTCCTTGGCTTTGGTGATCCTCCCACGTCAGCCACCAGAGCAGCTGGGGCTGCAGGTGCATGCCACTATGCCTAGCTAATTTTTAATTTTTTTGTAGAGACAGGTTATCCCTATATTGCCCAAGCTGGTCTTGAACTCCTGGGCTCAAGCAATCTTCCCACCTCAGCCTCCTAAAGTGTTGCAATTACAGGCATGAGCTACCACACCTGGCCACTTTGTGGTTTTTAAATCAAATTTGAAAAGTTTTCAACCATTATTTCTTCAAGTATTTTTTTCCATCCATTTTCTTTCTCTTCTTATGGGACTCCCATTAACATGTGTTGGAATCCTTGTCATTGCTTTGCAAGTCTCTGATACTCTGTTCATTTTTCTTTGATCCTTTTTACCTCTGCTCTTTTGATTAGAGACTTTCTACTGATAACTCTTTAAGCTTGCTTATTCTCTCACTATCTCAATTCTGCTATTGAGCTTATCTAGTGAAATTTTCGTTTCAATTGTTTACTTTTCAACTATAAAATTTCAACTTTGAATATTTCTACTTATTAAGATTTGCTATTTTAATTTTTTATTGTTATGTTTTATTTAATTCTTTGAACATAATAGTTTCTTAAAGTTTTTGCATTGTAAATCCAACAGCTGGGCCCCAGTCAGAATAAATTTCTATTCACAGAAGGCTGTATCTTTTGATTTTATCATGAATTTGATGGATTTTTTTTTTTTTTTGAGGGAGTCTCATTCTGTCACTCAGGCTAGAGTGCAGTGGTGCAATCTCAGCTCACTGCAACATCTGCCTCCCAGATTCAAGTGATTCTTCTGCCTCAGGCTCCTGAGTAGATGGGACTACAGGTGCCCATCACCACACCTGGCTAATTTTTGTATTTTTAGTAGAGATGGGGTTTCACCATATTGGCCAGGCTGGTCTTGAACTCCTGACCTCACGATCCACCCACTTCAGCCTCCCAAAGTGCTGAGATTACAGGCGTGAGTCACCATGCCCAGCTAGATTTTTGCTGTCTTCTCTCATCCCTCATGGAAGGGCATCAATGATAATTGTTGAATAACATAAGATATATTTCAGTAATTGCTTCCTTGGTAATTTACATAAATGATAGCAAGAGTTGTTACTAATTTGTTTCTGTACTTAAGATGAAAACCTGCCTGCAATCATCATTTTCATCAGATTCCTTATAGTGGGTTGAGTAGTGTCCCCAGAAATTCATACTCAGAACATTAGAGTGTGACCTTGTTTGTAAATAGGGTCTCTGAAGATGTAATTATTTAAGAATCCAAATGGGATCATACTGGATTTGAGCAGACAATAAAGCCAATGATTAGTGTCCTTATAAGAAGAAGAGAGGATACAGCAGAAAAGATGACGTAAAGATGGAAGCAGAGATTGGAGTGATGTGTCTACTATGAGCCAAGGAATGCCAAGAATTTCAAGAGCCACCAGAAGTTAGGAAAGAAGCAATGAAGACATTTTTCCTTAGAGCCTCCAGAAAGAGCCAACCTGCCTAACACCTTGATTTCAAACTGCTGGTCTCTGTCAGGCCTCCATGTGCAAGCCCGTACCCAGAAAGTCTAAAGCCCTGCCTGCCCCGGCTGATTACCCCCAACTCCCGGCCTGCCTTTGCCATTATCAATGATCGCCCAGCTGAGCTTCCCCAAGACATAAGCTTCCCCTCCCTCACCCTGCCATCTCAACTACTCTTATGCCTTACCCCACCTGCCATTGTAACTGAACTTATGGTAATGCATACTCCTTGCCCCTACTCCCACCACTGTAACTGATCTTACTCCATAGCACCCCTGCCCCTTCCCCAAAAGATTTGCCCCAACCTATAAAACCAACTCCTATCCCACCGCCCTTCACTAATGCCCTTTTCTGCCTTAGCCCACCTGCACCCAGGTGAATAAACAGCTGTGTTGCTTACACAACACCTGTTTGGGAAGTCTCTTCATTCAAAGCACGTGTTTTTAGCAGTCTCCAGAACTCTGGGAGAGTGAATTTCTGTCATTTTAAGCCACCCAGTTTGTGGTACTTTGTTACAGAAGCCCTAGGAAACTAATACATTTTGTTTTCTCTCTCTTTAATAGAAATGTGCAGCAAAGAGTTCTGGGATTATTAGTTCTTTCTATGACTGCACAATCTCACTTACTAAGGCCTGGAAGAGAGTTCTTATTCACTGATTTATTCACTTATTCATTCAGTAAATGTTTACTGAATCCTTAGAATGTGTCAAGCCTTGTACTAGGCTCTAGGAATGCAATAGTCACTAGGATAAATGAGGCCTCTTTTCTTATAAAATTTACCTTTATACAAAAAATCTTAAATTTATATGAAAACTGTTCAAAGTCACAACAGTGTCTCCAAAGAAGGTTCCTTAAAGTGGTCTAATTAAATTAGTGTTATGGACTGAATGTTTCTTCCCAAAATTCATCTACTGAAGCCCTAATCCTCAGTGTGGCTGTGTTTGGAGATAAGACCTCTATGTAAATAATTAAGGTTCAAATGAGGTCATAGGGATACGGCCCTGATAGGATTCGTGTCTTTATAAAATGAAACTCTAGATCTCCTCCTCTGCACCCTCAATATGCACCAAGGAAAGGCCATGCGAAGACATTGTGAGAAGGCAGACATCCAAAAACCAGGAAGGGAGCCCTCCTTAGAAACCAATCCTGTCAGACCAGTGAAAAAATTAATTTCTGTTGTTTAAGCCACCCAGCCTGCAGTATTTCAGTATAGCAGCCCACATAGATGAATACAAATAAGAACCAATTCAGAATAATTGGTGGAAAAGAGATATTTTGTATCCTTAAAACATTATGAAATTATTTTATTTAAATTTATATTTAAGAAATTTGGGGTTATAATTGCCACTACATTCTAATTCTTAGAACAAACAAGGGTAAATCACTTAATCTCAGTAAGACTGTTTCCCCAGTTATAAAATGTGAGTAATAACAGCACATACTTAAAATAATTGTTGTGAGGATATAAAATATTCTATGTAAAGGCTTAACATATAATTTGGAACTGAATAAACACTCGATATGTTGACTAGTATTTTTGGAATTTTCGGAGAATGAAGAACAGCCAGTAATTATTCTAAATTGTCAAGCCTGGTTGACTGGGGAAATAAAGATAAACCTGATCAAAATTCAATGTGTGGATGGAAAAGATGATGTTCAACTTCAGACATGTAAAATAAAGGCTAATATAGTTATAGAGTGAAGATATATGGGTTATGCTAATGTAGTTATATAGATAAAGTTACTCTACTTAGGTTCTGATTTATATTACATTTACTCATCCTGAGACTATATTTACAGAATTGTTCTTTACAAATATAGTAACTTAAAAACAAAAGTAATTTTTTTATTATATCCATAATTACTCAAATCCAATAGGGCAAAAGTTGAGATTTTACCTAAAAATGTGTGCATAGGCAGTAATCTTCAAAAACAAAATATCATGGATAAAAAATACTGTTTTTTCAACATAAGAAAGCAGGTTGAAAACAGGAGGGAAAAAAAAGGTTTCCTTAAATGGTGTAAATGTGTGCAGTGTCAGTGATCTGATGTAGCTCAGTCTTTGATATCCTTGGAATTTTCTTCCTAATTTAACGTTTCTTCACAGACCACTATGCAACAGAAGAAAGCTGTGACTGAAATATCTACAGCGGAAATTCCGTGTATTAGTGTTTAAGGAACCACTTTTTTTCCTTAAGTAACCAGAATGAGTAATATAAATCAAGCATGAGTAGTTGTATTTGTCATGCAGTTTTTTTCTAATTGCTAAAATGAAAGATATCATTGAACTCAGATTAGGAAATAATTCTTCTCAAGCAAAAAAACTCATGAGTTATTTATTGAATTTTCTTCTACCTTTAATTTCTAATGAATGGGAATGACGAATAGGATAAGCCAAATCAGAAAATCAATTCACATTCCAGATTCCATTTTTAGATGGGCATGAAGATTTTGAATTCTTTTATTCGATAAGCCAGCCCAGTCACTGGAAAAAAATTAAATTGAAATATCTGCCTGCATCAATCTCTCTACCAACATATGGCCCTTTCAGGAACAAATGATTATGGGCCACTCTATATGCAACCCTGTAACTTGCAGCTATGTGGTGAAAATTACTCCTCAGTGAATATGATTCTGCCTCTGTATCAATAATAATATCTTCATATTATATCAAGATGTCTTAATGTCTTGCCTTTTCTAAAAAGAATTACAGCTCTTTGTGATTTGGGCCTCAAACTATTTTATGGACACCAAATTTTCTTTTCTTTCTTTCTTTCTTTCTTTTTCTTTCTTTCCTTCTTTCTTCTCTTTCTCTTTCTTTCTCTCTCTCTTATCTGTTTCTTCCTTTCAATCAGCATTACATCTGAAATATCAAAATAGATTCTCAGCCTAGCAACCTCCAGGTTTTCTTCACCTTTGTTTATCAGTCACACCACAACCAGATTCTTTCTTTCTTTCTTTATTATTATTATTTTTTTTAGATGAAATGTTGCTCTGTCACCCAGGCTGGTGTGCAGTGGCACAGTCTCGGCTCACTGCAGCCTCTGCCTCCCAGGTTCAAGCGATTCTCTGCCTCAGCCTCCGAGTAGCTGGGATTACAGGCATGTGCCACCACCTCCAGCTAACTTCTGTATTTTTAGTAGAGACAAGATTTCATCATGTTGGCCAGGCTGGTCTTGAACTCCTGGCCTCAGTGATTTGCCTGCTTCTAATTCCCAAAGTGCTGAGATTACAGGGGTGAGCCACTGCACCTACTAACCAATCTTGAATACAAATACTAGAAGATTTTTCTACCTGGGAAGTTGTGGGATCTGCTCAAGATTCTGGGTTGTTTTTGTTTTGTATTGTTTTGTTTTTCTTTTGGGAGAGATGGATTTAGCCACATTGTCCAGGCTGGTCTCAAATTCCTGGATTCAAGCAATCTGTCCACCTTGTCCTCCCAAAATGTTAGGATTACAGGCGTTAGCCACCACTCCTAGCCATACTTTAAGGACATTGCTAACCAGTAAGAAAGGAGAACGTGAGAGAACAGTTACAGGGAAAAATAAAGTTACTCTTTATTTATACTCTCCAATGAATTGAGACTTCTAACAAAACAAATTACATATACAAAAACAAAAACAAAAAAGAAATTTATCAGCTCAATTATTCAACAAATATTTATTGATTGCTTCCCTTGTGCTAGGCACTGTTCTGGGGATGAGGGATACAGCTTTGAAAAATATTAAGCAAAGTCCCCTCCTATAGGGACTTATGAGTCCAGGGGTTGCACTGGCTCCAAGCATGGTACTCAATGTTATCACAGTTTTTCTCCATCTGTCATATTTTCCTTCCTTTCTGTAAACTGAAATCTTGGGTGGTCCTCTTGAAGGCAACCAGGCCACCAGTGTAACAATTCTAATGGGAAGAGAGCCTGTCTTTCCTGGTCATTCTAGCAAAGGGGCAGACTGTCTCACTGACCTGGCTTGGGTCACATCCACATCTCAGAACCTGACCGGCTACATCCCAGTCGTTAGTGAAGCCACCACAAATATTTGTGCAGCTTGTTCATTGCAAAAAGGACAAGCAGGGGCCGAAATCCAGCAAGGGCCACATTCACCAAGCCTTTGTCCTGGTGCAGGACTGTGTGTGACAGGAGAGGGGGACCTTTTTCTACTTCACACTAACACATGACAGTCCGCTTGGCCGTGTGCTCACCCCAGAGCAACAGATGAGGAGGGGTTAGCCCCACCTGGACTACATGGCCTGGAGGTGGGAAAAGGACAGTTGGGCTTTCCTGATCCAAAGTCAGAAAAAGGAAATGCTGAGCAGGCAAGGACAACAGCTATCTACTTCGTTCCTTACAAGCATGGGAAGGCAAGGTGGCAGAGTGGAGGGCACCTTGGACTTGGTGTCAAAAGGCCTGGGTTCTAATCCCAGTTTGGGAAGTTGGGGGACATTGGGCAAATCACTTAACTAATCCCCAAAATATTTGTTTCCTTTCTTATAAAATGGAGAAAATTGTTGTTCTCCCTCCCCTATACACTCACTGAAAAAGGAAAAAAGTGGTTAACATATGAGAAAATGGTTTGGAATAAGTTTCTTAGACCCAGAAATTATTATTATTATCAATTAATCCTCCTAGTCAGTACCTACGGACACCAAGTTCTTTTTGTTTTCTTTTGTCCATCTCTTATATTTAATCAGTCCTGCATATCTCAGATATCAAAATAGATTCTCAGTGGGCCCAGACACCTCACACATCATCCAGAGCTCTCACACACTGGAGGTGCTCAATAGGTGTTTATTAATTGGCTGGCCCATAATATAGAAATTCACATTAGTTAGGCCATGCAGAGTGGCTCACACCTGTAATTCCAGCACTTTGGGAGGCCAAGGCAGGCAGATCACAAGATCAGGAGTTCAAGACCAGCCTGACTAACATGGTGAAACCCTGCCTCTACTAAAAAATCCAAAATTAGCCAGGCATGGTGGTGCACGCCTGTAGTCCCAGCTACTCAGGAGGCTGAGGCAGGAGAATCGCTGGAACCCGGGAGGTGGAGGTTGCAGTGAGCTAAGATCACACCACTGCACTCCAGCCTGTAAGACAGAGTGAGACTCCAGAAAAACAAAAAAAGAAAACACAGAAATTCACACTGCTCAGGGTTCCTTTCCAAAGTGTTATACAAGCAAAATGTTATGGCAAAATAGTCACCCAACATTAAAATTCAAGGATTCCAGAAACCTGTAAGCAAGCTGTCTTGTAATCTCATTATTAGGTCTCCATTGAAGTATTGTTTCCTCAGGGGAAACTTCATGGTCTATCCCAGCCCCCCAATCAGGGCAGAGCCTCCAACCTGATTCACAATACTTCACACAATTGTTTGTCATCAGGACTGTCTTTCCCAACTGACCGTGAACTCCACCGGGCAGGCAGCATGGCTGTCTTGTTTGCTGTTTCGTGATAGCCTTGGTGCATGGTACACAGAAATAAATCAAGAAATACTTGTTAAATGAATGAGTACATCTGTGGAATTAAATGGAACAAGGTCAAGTGGGACTAGGAAACATACATCTAATTTCCCCTTTCTCTTTCCTAACATCTTTTTCAAGTCCTGCATCAACCACAACCTCATGACTTCTGGAACCCCCGTTAAGTAGAGAAAGAGTAAGTAGTTGACTTGAATGTGTCCTTTTAAGGACACGCAATCAATGACTGTTTAGTAACCCTGACGTATGTAAACAATGCCTCAAAAATGCAGGACAAACATAGTAGTTATAACTCCCTGTAATCATAAATTCATTCTGGAATAATAGTTCTAAATTGTATGCCCTTGTATATCCTGGTATGTCCTAATGCTTACATTTGCCTCTAAACCAAGACAGAGCTAGTCAGTCATTCCTGGAAGCATATGTATTACTCCAAGCCAGAAATTAGATTAGAGTGGTTCAGAGGAGAAAGGAGATTTTACAAATTATTCCTTCTTCCTTCCCCTTCCCACCGTCCATTCTACAAATTCCATTTACATAATGCAGCTTTTAGCACAGACGACATGAGTCAGCATCAGGGAAGACAAATTGAAATATGACTTTTATGCCAAAAGCAATTATTTTTCTTTGTGTCAGCCTGCAGTGAGCAAGTGATCTTCTAAGTAACAGAACCTTTAAGAAGTAAAAATAGAAGCCAGTGTCCAGTTAGGTCATAAATACCTGTCGTGTGCAGATTTTTAATTATGCTGAAATACACAGAATATAAAATTTACCATCTTAACCATTTTAAGAATACAATCCAGTAGTGGTAAGTACATTCACACTGTTATTAACCAATCTGCAGAACGCTTTTCCCTTTAGAAACTCTGTACCCATCCAGTAACAACTCCCTATTCCCTTCTCCCCAAACCTCTGGCAACCACCATTATACTTTCTGCCTCTGTGAATTTGACTACGTAGGCACCGCATAGGAGTGCAATACACAGCATTTGTCTTTTTGTGAATGGCTCATTTCCCAGAGCATAATGTCCTTATGATTCATTCATGTTGTAGCATGTGTCAGAATTTCATCCTTTTTTAAGGGTGAATAATATTCCATTGTGTATACATACCACATCTTGTTCATCTGCTCATTCATTCATGGACACTTAGGCTGCTTCCTCATTTTAGCTATTGTGAATAAAGCTGCTATGAACATGAGTGTACAAATATCTTTTTGAGACTCTATTTTCCATTCTTTTGACTATGTACCCAGTAGTGGAATTGCAGGATCAATGTTAATTCAATTTTTGTTTTTTAATTTTTTGTAGAGATGGGGTCTTGCCATGTTGCCCAGGCTGATCTCCAATTCCTCCACATTCGGCCTCCCAAAGCACTGGAACTACAGGTGTGAGCCACCATGCTCAGCCCTATATTTAATTTTTTGAGGAGCTGCTATACTATTTTCCATAGCAGCTACACCAGTTTACATTCCCTGTGTGCAGAGTTTTACAAAACAGTTTGTGAGTTTCGAAGAAATTTAGGGTTTACTTTTTCCCTTCAGTAACATTCTTCCTGGAGATTCTCATGGTGCTTTCTCTGTGGAAACTCTGACTCCCTCCAGGTTTTCCCTTGCGGCATAGTCGTCTTATCTTCCCCACCTGTCAGGACCCTGAGAGTAGGTAGGATCTAGGTAGAATTCATCTCTAAAGACAGTGGCCTAGATGAGTCTCCCAGCTTCTCTGATTGCCCGTATGTAGTATCACAGCAAGTTACTGTATCTCTTGTAGGTATCTGATAAGTAAGGAGAATAATGCCTCTCAACAGGATGGCTGAGAGGATAGGTCTAGATAATGTGTCCTGAGTGCTTAGCACAGCACCAGGGACATGGTATGTGCTAACTACTTTATGAAGCAGGAGAGTGTTGTGGCTAAAAGTGCAGACTTTTAATCCCTATAAGCCTCTGTGTTTTCTCATTTGTCAAATGGATTATTCTGAGGATGAAAAAGGTTGACCTATAAAAGGTTTAGTCAGTGTCACATAGCAATTTGTGAGTGCTCAAAAAAATGGCAGTTATCTTTATCATAACCAGTGTATTGATTCATCTTAGTTCAGTATTGATCTATTATGTTTCTTCTATCAGTGCATTTAAATATGCCCTGACAAATCATTCTGGTTCATCCCTTGCCAACATTTTGGCAGATTTCCTAATCTTCCAGTCACTTTGAATTTAAAGCTCATTTTCTGCAGTCCAAATCTG
The DNA here is from genome assembly GCA_004027715.1 of Plecturocebus donacophilus. Taxonomy (NCBI): domain Eukaryota; kingdom Metazoa; phylum Chordata; class Mammalia; order Primates; family Pitheciidae; genus Plecturocebus; species Plecturocebus donacophilus. Next base: position 28,075 of record PVKP010023660.1, read on the forward strand.
TGATCACAGTTTTTTTTTTTTCAGTCAGAGACTTACCCCGTCACCCAGGCTGGAGTGCAGTGCCACTATCTTGGCTCACTGTGGCCTCTGCCTCCCAGGCTCAAATGATTCTCCTGCCTCAGCCTTATCAAGGACAATCCTTGACCTCATAGGTGCATCACTCCAATCTCTGCTTGCTTCTTCACGTGGCATTCTTCCTCCGTATGTGTCTGTTTTTTTGAAACCAGTCATATTGGACTAAAGGCCCACCCTAATGACCCCATTTTAATTGCTTACAGTAGCCAATAGGGCAAAGACCCTACTTCCACATAAAGTTACATCCACAGGTACTGCGGGTTAGGACTTCAACATAATTTAGGGGAGGCACAATTCCACCCATAACATGTAGAAAGTTAAAAAAAAGAATAATGAATGCTCATAAAACCACCGCTAGATTCAGCAGTTGTTAACATTTTGCCACTTTTGCTTTTATTACCAATTTACTTTTTTACTATTACTATCTCATTCCTAAATACTTCTTAATGTATCTCCTAAGATTAGTCTTTTACACACATTAACATTATTGTACCTGTAAAATTAACAATTCCCTGGTATCCACTAATAAACAGTTGCAGTAGATTGTATTATTACTCAAAATTTTTCACTTTCCTCTTCCCTATAGGAAGATAATACACTATACAGTCCTGCCCTATAATCTTAGCACATAGCCATATTGCTTCAGCAATCATATTGCGAGCAGCAAGATGCACACTGCACGGTATAGAAGCTTTTCTGATCATTTCCTGGGTGTCAGAATGAGAAGACACAGGGATCAAAAGAGCTATCTGGAATATAACCGAAGTCACCTGGCAGTACAAATGACTTGATCAAGAAATAAACTCCTGTTTTACAAACCACTGAAACCTAGGGTTGTTTGTAATTGTAGATTTCCCCAGTGAATTTAGAGCTGATTTGAATGGCTTTTAGGCCAGTATCCAGTCCAGAGTTCTACATTGTATTTGGTTGTTATGTATCTTAAATCTCTTATTCTGGAACAGTCCCTTTTCTTTCTTTCTTTCTGTCTTTTTTTTTTTTTAGACAGAGTCTTGCTCTGTTGCCCAGGCTGGAATGCAGTGTCATGATCTCGGTTCACTGCAACCTGTGTGTCCCAGGTTCAAGTGATTCTCCTGCCTTAGCCTCCAGAGTAGGTGGGATTACAGACGTGTTCCACCATGCTGGCTTATTTTTGTATTTTTAGTGGAGATGAGGTTTCACCACGATGGCCAGACTTGCCTCAAACTCCTGACCTCAAGTGATCTGCCCACCTTGGCCTCGCAAAGTGCTGGGATTACAGGCATGAGCCCCTATGCCCAGCCTCCCACTTAACTTTTCTTTCCTTCCTTGTTTCTCCTCCTTTTTCATTTTTTAACTTTTTCTTCTAGGACAGTTCAAAGATACTGTTCTTCTTGATAAAATTTACTTTTTGAAGAAGCCAAGTCAATAGTCTTACATAATATCCCGTATTCTGAATATGTTTGATTATGTTCTTTTGTTGTGTTTTAACATTTTCCTCTAAGCCAATACTTCTCGATCTTTGTTGCACCTTGACATCACTTTGGGAGCTTGAAAAAAACACAAATGCCTAGATCCCAACTGCAGAGGTTCTAATTTAATTAGTTTGGGTGCAGCCTGGGAATGGGGAGCTTTAAAATGCCCTGAGTTGATTTTCATGTGAGGGGAAGGTTGTGACTCATGGATCTAATGGTTAGATCAGTCTTAACCCAGGATTCCACATACATGCCAAACTGCAGTACATCAGGTGCTCTGTAGACTTAGGTTCTATCACTATTCATGATACTAAATTTGATGACTAGCTGAAAGTGGTAACAGAGCTCTCCTTGTAACTGTATGTTTTTCTCTCCGTAAATTAGCAAATAATCTGTGGGGCAATGTCATAACATTTTGGGAATATCCTGTTCCCCTTAAATTTTTTAAGTACTGCTTTTGGCATCCATTAGTGATCCTTGCTTGAATCCATTATTTCATAAATATTTACAAAATGCTGACATTCTAAGTATATCATTCTGCATTTTAAAGTAGCCAGCACTCTTTTATTGTTTTGTTTTTGTTTGTTTGTCTTTGAGACGGAGTTTCGCTCTTTCACCCAGGCTGGAGAGCAATGGTGCGATCTCGGCTTGCTGCAACTTCCACCTCCCGGATTCAAGTGATTCGCCTGCCTCAGTCTCCCTAGTAGCTAGGATTGTGGGTGCCTGCCACTACACCCAGCTAATTTTTATATTTTTAGTAGAGATGAGGTTTCACCATGTTGGTCAGAGTGGTCTTGAACTCCTGACTTCATGTGATCCACCTGCCTCAGCCTCCCAAAATGCTGGGATTACAGGCATGAGCCACCTTGCCCAGCTGCCAGCATGCTTATGTACTGAGTTTCCTTAATTAATTGACAACTATAATTTTCCATAAAAAGTCAAGGTATGCGGAGCATGCTGGGTGGCTGGGTGTGGTGGCTCTCACCTGTAATCCCAGCACTTTGGGAGGCAGAAGCGGGTGAATCACTTGATGTCAGGAGTTTGAGACCAGCCTCACCAACATGGTGAAACCCTTGTCTTTACTAAAAACACACAAAAAATTAGTCGGGTGTGGTGGAAAGGGTCTGTAATCCCAGTTATTTGGGAGGCTGAGGCAGGAGAATCGCTCGAACTTAGGATGTGGAGGTTGCAGTGAGCTGAGATTGTGTCACTTGCACTCCAGCCTGTGCGACTGAGCGAGACCCTGTCTGGGAAAAAAAAAGCAAGATAATTGCCTAATTCTTCCCCCTTATTCACCAATTTTTACAATAAGAACTTAGTGTAATAATCATCCTCAATGGTGGCAAATGAGTTCTTTTTTCTGAGTATTGTTATGGATTTGTGGATTTTTATTTATTTGACGTATTGCAATCAATTATAGTTATTATCTTTATTGATGCTCAAATTAACTCATATTTGGCCAGTGGGAACCCCTTTAAGCTGATTTATCTTTTGTCTGAGCATTTCCTTCCTTTCTGGGACAACACAATGTCCCAGGCTCACCTAGAATTTTCTCTGCCACAATGTGGAGCCAGTCATTTCTTCAAAGAGTTTATTTTCATTTTCACGGGGAATGCTAATTAGAAGTTAAGGTCTGGATGCTTACTGCTTTTGAAGTGTCATTTCACCTCCACCCAGTGGACTGAGCTGGGAAATACACTTTTTTTTTTTGAGACATCTGGATCTGTGGCCCAGGCTGGAGTTTAGTGGCAGGATCTCAGCTCACTGCAACCTCCGCCTCCCGGGTTCAACCGATTCTCATGCCTCAGTCTCCCGCATAGCTGGGATTTACAAGCATGCCCCACCATAGTTAGCTAATTTTTGTATTTTTAGTGGAGTTGGTCGGGGTTTCGCCATGTTGGCCAGGACGGTCTCCATCTCCTGGCCTCATGCAATCTGCCCGCCTTGGCCTCCCAAAGTGCTGGAGTTGCAGATGTGAGCCACTGCACTGGGCCTGGGAAATGCATTTTTAAAAATCATGAATTCAGGGCCAGGTGAAATGGCTCACACCTGTAATCCCAGCACTTTGGCAGGCAGATAGCTTAAGTCCACGAGTTGTAGACCAGCCTGGTCAATATAAGGAAACTCTGTTTCTTTTTGTTTTCTTTTGTGTTTTAAGAAGCAGAGAGTTTAGTAGGCGAGAAGGAAAAGAGAACACGTAAAGAAGAAGCTCCCTCGTACAGAGACAGAGGTGGGCGGGGGCTCCAAAGCCAAAAGAGGAGGTCCCCACCTGCCAAGGATACCAGCCAGGTAAATATGCAGAGGCCGGAGGAGGCAATGTTTGATTTGCATAGGGCTCAGGTGTTTAACTAGGCATGTCATTCATGTAGCCGGATAAAAAGCTGGCCCTTCCTCTTTTTTTCTCTCCTTTTCTAAAATCTCTTCCTCTTTCTTTCTCTCTTTCATTCTTTTTTTTCTTCCTTTTGCTGTTTCTTTCTCCTTTTCTCTCTTTTTCTAAAATCTCTTCCTCTTTCTTTCTTTCTTTTATTAAAAAAAAAAAAAAAAAAAAAAAAAAGCTAGCCCTACCACTCCAGCCTTCTAATATGCAAATATAGGGCACCATGATGTTCTCCACAAGTGGGAATATGTGGGGGTGGCCATGTTGCCAGGAACATGTAGGGAAAGGCAAGAAGGCTGGTAATCTCTGAGTTTGGGTTTTGCATATCAAATAATTTGCATATCAATGGTTGCTGACCTGGCTCTAAGAGCTGGGTCTTTACAGGAAACTTTTCCAAAGATGCTTTAAAAAATGAAAACTTCCCAAGGACCCCTTTTCCTACAACATTTCCTGCTGTGGAGATGCCACACTAACTGCTATTAAGGGGTTTTGGACGAGGACTCTTTCTGGCTACTTCCTGCTGAAAAGGGGCATCGAATGGCTAACAGCATCTAAGGCTCCTCCTGGGGTCGATCTAAGGGTCCTTGGAAGGATGGCGTGTCCATGTGCGGTTCAGTTTATAGCATCATTTAGAGTTTGATTGCTTTTAGGCAAGAAGAAACAATTCGAGTTACAGTATTGAGTATATGGGGTCCAAATATCAATGCAAGACATATAAGCAAGAGAGTGCTTAATAAAGGGGTTAACCAATTCCATAAAGAAGACTGGAATTTATTAAAGAGGGATTATAGCCACTCGTAGCTAAAGCCGGCATTTTCCCTGAGCCTGTCAATAATTTTGATTGTATTTTTTTTCTTTTCTGAGATGGAGTCTCTTGTTGCCCAGGCTGGAGTGCAGTGATGCTCTCTCTGCTCACTGGAATCTCTGCCTCCTGGGTTCAAGCGATTCTCGTGCCTCGGCCTCCTGAGTAGCTGGGATTACATGCGTGTGCCACCACACTTGCCTAATTTTCTGTATTTTTAGTAGAGATGGGGTTTTGCCATGTTGGCTAGGCTGGTCTTGATCTCCTGACCTCAGGTGATCCGCCCACCTCAGCCTCCCAGTGTTGGGACTATAGGCGTGAGCCACAGTGCCTGGCTGATTTGATTTTTAAGTAGCTGTAAATTTTCCTCTACTTTACTAGAACTGTTAATCCAAAAAGCAGCATGTTTTGTTTAAAACTACATTACTAAATCCAATAACAAGTCCTAGCAGATGGCTGGGCATGGTGACTCACGCCTGTAATCCCAGCGCTTTGAGAGGCCGAGGTGGGCAGATCACCTGAGGTCTGGAGTTTGAGACCAGCCTGACCAACATGGAGAAACCCTATCTCTACTGAAAATACAAAATTAGCTGGGTGTGGTGGTGCATGCCTGTAATGCCAGCTACTTGGGAGGCTGAGTCAGGTGAACCTGAGAAGTAGAGGTTGCGGTTAGCTGAGATCGCACCATTGCACTCCAGCCTGGGCAACAGGCACAACCCTCCATCTAAAAAAAAAAATCCTAGCAGACTCAGTGATAGTAAAACTTTCATGCTTCCTTTTTGTCAACTATTATCCCTGTTATAAGGATAATAATTAAGCCAAATACTAAAGCAATGGAAACTCTGTCCAATATTTCGGTTAGAAGATGCTACCATGTATAACCCTATTGCAAATAGTAGAGTGAGGACAGTAATTCCCACAAGTGTGGTGTGGTAGGTAATTTCCATCTAAAATTTTACTTGCCAAGCTACAGAATTCCCCATTAGGGGTCTATGAAGTTCCTTGGTTTTATTTTTCCCAACAAAGAAACCTCTGGGTTATGGATACCTTTCTCACTTTCATTATCTGGCATCATTTGCAATGTAATTGCCCAGAACTGGCAGGTTGATTTACACTTTTACATTACCCATCCCTTTTTTTTTTTTTTTTCTTCCAAGCTGCAGAAGATCACCATTTGATTCACAGGAATAAGCAGGGTTAGTCTAAAATGTAGGCAAAAACTTAAAAACAATTAATGAGAGTAGGATTCAATGACAAATGTATGATAAGCTTTGGAGCAAAGTTTTTCTCACCAGTCATCATTTTTGGTAAAAACTAATTATCAAAAAACTTTAGTTTTATACTTGGCCTGATTATTTGCATAAAGTCAGCAAGAATGGTTACTTTTATACAGGCCTTTTAGATTGGCTTTGATGAAACTCTTTTCCACAAGGAATTTCAGATAAGACTTTTAAAGCCAAGTCCAGCCAGGTTTATTTACTCTAATACCTGTGAGTTGGGTGATCCTCTCCTCTTAAGATCCCAAGATAAACTTGGAGCTTCCAGATCTGTTAGAAAGTAACATTCTTTACTGACCACAGATTAGGAACCCTGTGCAGGGACTGTACAAACAAGGTATGAGGCCAGTTCTCCCCAGGGGGTTTTTATTGGCTCTGCATGTTAAGCTTGATTCTTTAAAGGGAAACACATCCTTTCAGTCAAAGCCTTGGTAAAATAACCAGTTTTTCCAATTGTATCCTGTTGACAAAGAAAAATGGATTCTTACGGCACTGATGCAAACAACTATATTGCCATAAGTTAAGGGTACTCACAGATAGTTTCCAAATTCTAGAGGAACAAGGCAGAGAAAATAAACATGTTCCAAATTTTGTTCACAGGAATATGCCTTATTCAGTTATTAAAGGCCATAAATAGTTTGAAACAACTTTCCTTGACTCTGAAAATCAAAACAGGGATCAGCAATATTCCAAGCAAAAGTTAAAAAGGTTGCTTTAACTTTCTGAGTGTAGTCCACTTAGTTAACTTTTATTTTGCTTGATATTTGTCAACATGTCAGTTCCATATGAGTCCTGTATGTTCTTTATTTCAATGTTATATTCTTTAAATCTATTAAAAATCTGCATTTGGTGCCGGGCTTGGTGGCTCATGCCTGTAATCCCAGCACTTTGGGAGGCCAAACTGGGCAGATCATGAGGTCAGGAGATTGAGACCATCCTGGCTAACACTGTCAAACCTTGTCTCTACTAAAAATACAAAATATTAGCTAGGTGTGGTGGCATCCACCTTTAGTCCCAGTTATTCGGGAGGCTGAGGCAGGAGAATCACTTGAACCTGGGAGATAGAGGTTGCAGTGAGCCAAAATCACACCACTGCACTCCAGCCTGGGTGACAAAGCAAGACTCCATCTCAACCAAACCAAACCAAACAAAACAAAACAAAAGACTTGCACTTGAGAACACCTGTTAAAGTCCTTAATATAGCTTGATTATAAACCATCTTTTGAGAAGGAACAAAGCAGGACAACAATTGTCTGCGAATGACAAATTTCCAGGATGGCTATGGTTAAAAGTATGACTGACGAAGTTGATTTATCTTCGTGGTTTACAATAACTTTACCTTTAATTATGATTGATAGCATATACTTAGACATTAGAAATCCCATACAATTTTAGAACATATATTAGTATCATTCACCAAAATATAACTTAAAGAACATGGGACATCATTTTGGCAATCTCATGTGACTAAACATATCAAATGATCCTGTTTTCCTCTGAGTGTTTCAGGGGCCCTCTGAACCATCCCAAAAGCCAGGCATCTAGAAGGACAATTTCCAGATTGCCATAAATTATTTTGCCAAAATAATGACTCAAAAGGCAAAAACCTTTCATTAGCCTTTACTGTCCGGTGGAGGACCCTTGGGCCTCCCCTTCCCCCCACCCCGGCTCCGGCCACATGGAAGGCGCTTAACTTCCTTATGTGACTCAGCACAACAACCCCGGCTGAAGGAACTCCAGCTCCCTTCCGCCCAGCAACCACCTAACCAATCACCACCTGCCCCATCAGCTCCCGCCCGGCAGACTTCCTGCCCAGAACGTAGCCAATCACCACCTGCCCCATCAGCTCTCCCCCAACTTCCTGCCCACTAAACTTTCCGTCCGGCGAACTTCCCGCCCGGCAACCGGGACTGACCAATCGCCACCCGCCACCTCAGCTCTC
>PVKP010023661.1:0-35814 GCA_004027715.1 Plecturocebus donacophilus
GAGTGTGTGTAACGTGTGATGTGTCTGTGTGTGATGTGTCTGATGTGTGGAGTAGTGTGTGTATGTGTGTGGGGTGTGGTGTGGTATGTGTATATAGTGTGTGTGGTGTATATGTGGTGTGTGTGTGGTGCGTGTATGGTACCTGTGTGTATAGTTTCGGATCTGTGTGCACACACAGGTATGTGTGGCTGTGTTGTACACATGTGGTGTGGAATGTGTGAGGTGTGGGGTGTGGGTGGTGTGTGTATAGTGTGTGGTGTGTGTGTGGCATGTAGGTGTGTGGTGTGTGTGTGATGCATAGTGTGTGGTATGTGTGTGGTGTGTGGAGTGTGTGTGTGGTGTGTGTGTGTGTCTGGTGTGTGGTGTGTGTGTGTCTGGTGGGTGTTGTGTGCAGTGTATGCAGTGTGTGTGTTGTGTGTGGTGCCTGTGTGGTGTGTTTGGTCCATCTGTGGTACTTGCATGTGTGTACAGTTTAGGATTTGTGTGCACACAGGTGTGTGTGGTGCATGTGTGATATCTGTGTGTGTGTACAGTTTAGGATCTGTCTGCACACAGGTGTGTGGTGTGTGTGGTGCCTGTGTGGTGTGTGTGATATCTGTGTGTATATACAGTTTAGGATCTGTGTTTGAACACAGCTGTGTGTTGTTTGTATGTGGTGTCTGCGTGTGTGTACAGTATAGGATCTGTGTGCACGCAGGTGTGTGTGGCTGTTTCATACAGGTATGGCATGTGCAGACACAGACTTTCCTGGGCTCCGGTCAGGGCAGGGCAGTCCTGAGGAGGAGCGTCTGGGGACTCCGTACACGAGGTGGGTTCCAGCCTCTGTTCTCAGCCTGGGACACCCCCACACACACCCGTCTGTTTCCTGCGCTGTGCTCATTGGGTCCTGGGCTGTTGCCACGTTTGTCCAGCTGCATTGCAAGCCTGAGTTCCGGGTGCAACGTGGTTGAAGGAGTGGGCTTGATTTTATTGCATTTTATTTAAAAGGTTACGGTCAGTTTGACATCTGAATGGTTGGATTCAGTTGTTTTCTAAATGTTTTATTTTTCAATGTGTTGATGAACTATTCTGAAGCTGTTTACTTCTTTAACTTGGGGTGCATTTTGTACATCCTAGGTGCTTCTGAATGGCCTTGAACAGATACAATATTGATTCATCCCCACGTTGCTTACCTCCAGCCAAAAGAAGTCTGGCTGTAATCCTGGGAAGTGTGGTGACCTCAGTTGGAGCAGTGGCCTCTGGGACAGGCTCACAGAGCATGTAAATGGGCTAAGGCTGACAAAAGACCCTGTGCCAGCCAAGAAAAGAAGATATGTTCAGTTCAGGCTCGGAGATGCAGGAGCATAGCCAGACGTTTCCCTTCCCTTCCATGTGAGTGGACCGCGGTTTTCTCAAACGCCAAAGGCAAGAAAGAACCTTTTAAGATGTTTCTGTGGCAAAGTAATTGGATTTAATACCAAGGAAAATTTAAGCCCACAGAACTGAATGCCGTGAGCAAACATGGTGATGTGGCTTGGCCCCGTCCCCACCCAAATCTCGTCTTGGATTGTAGTTCCCGTAATTCCCATGTGTTGTGGGAGGGACCCGGTGGGAGATAATCGAACCATGAGGGTGGTTTCTCCCGTACTTTCTTGTGGTAGTGAACAAGTCTTGTGAGACCTGATGATTTTGTAAATGGGAGTTCCCCTGCACATGCTCTCTTGCCTGCCGCCATGTAAGACTTGCCTTTGCTCCTTCACCTTCCATCATGATTGTGAGGCCTCCCCAGCGATGTGGAACTGTGAAGCCATTAAACCTTTTTCCTTTATAAATTACCCAGTCTCAGGTATGTCTTTATTAGCAGCATGGGAACAGACTAATACACATGGTCTCTCTCTCTCTCTCTCTGCATATGTTAGCTTGAAACAAGGAACTTAGTTTTTATAAATTGTTAGAGATTTCAAAAGATGTATTTCATTTTCAAACACATCATGGAGGTCAGGGAATCCTGACTCAGGCTGGTTCAGGAGCAGTCTGTATAGGAAAGGGAGGAAGCTAAGCAGCCCCTCCTACCTGGGCAATAGGTTGGTGGAGACTTGGGGTCCGGGGCACCACAGCGGGGCCGCATTGCTCATATCTGAACTGGATGAAAGCTTTGCAGAGTCACACTGAACCATGGGTGCACTGGGGGCAGCTCTGTTTTTGAAGTTTATGATTGGATTTAGGTTAATTTTTGGTCACTGGGCACACTGCCTTACCTATATTGCATTAAAACACAGGTTTCCAACTTGTGCTTGAAGTCAATAGATGAATCAGCTCAGTGATTCACTGTCTTCTTATCTTGTAAATTTTGTTATATCCTGCAGGAATCATCCTTGAATATTGATGGAAACCCTTTGAAGTTCCAAGACATTGTGTCTTTCAAAAAAAGATCATCATTTTTCTCTAATACCTGACCTATGAAAAACGTCTGCTTCAAAACATGTGACAATCCTCCAGCTCTGTGGCTAATCTGTCTACTGGCATTTCCTGTATGTGCCTCCTGGGTCCTGGGTGAGCTGTGGGTTACGAGTGTGAGGTCCTGGGCTCCAGAAGGGCTGGCTGTGTGGCCGACAAAAGGATTTGTGTCCCAGCCTTTGCTGTTCTTTAAACTACAGCCATGGTGCTAGACCATGCCCTGCACAGACACCCCATGGACTGTGTCAGATTAAAGCCTGCTGTACTGGTGGTCCCCTTTCTCCTGTGCACCTGTGTTTTGGCTCGTGAAGCCCACCTGTTGGCTTAGGATGTAAAAAGCCTTGACATAAATTGTTCAGTAGCAGAAAAGTCAAATGAACACTCAGGTGGCCCCTTCCACTCCCAGGCCTCCGTCAGAGCTGCCTCCAGGTCTAACCGTCTGCCTCGCTGTCCAGGTTCGGCAGTTTAGAAGTAGAACTCCCGTCACCGGGTAGCCCATGGACGATTCCTGCAGGCTAGCAGAGGGCACGCTTTGTTTTAGCTGGGAACGTCTGCTTGTCAGTTTCGGCAGAGACAGGAGCAAGGCTGCTCTCCCTGCACCGCAGGGTTAGAGCTTCAACTCTGCCTGTTCTCCAAGTGGCTGCTTCGTTCGTTATTTCCTGGAAAACCAGTCCCCTGGGAACCGGAGCCCTGGCACACTGTGGTAACTCCACCTGTAGCCCTCAACGTGGGCTCCGGTGTGGATGCGCCCAGACCTGCGTCCCAACCTCAAGCCCTGGAGGAAGAAGCCTGGGAAGCAGGCAGCTGCCCCACTTAGAATCCAGACTCTAATTCAGACAGTCTGCGTGGGAACGCCCACTGGAGCCTAGGCTTTCGGGCTTGAATGGTCCTCTTAGTGTCGGGGCCAGGGGATGGGCATGTGGCACGCTCTGGACCATGGCAGACACTGATGAGTCAGCGTCTGAGCAGGCTGGCAGGACCCTGGCCCGTGCAGATACTGGGCCATTACTGGGAAAAGGAGTTAAGGAAAATCCTCAGGAATACCCATCGTGGCTGTGCTCCGTGATGAGTGTGTTGTCTAGAAACACGCGTGGGGGGCTTGGTGTCAGGAGGGAGAGGAAGTTCTCAGATGCTGTGAACCTCAGTTTTATGGTCAGCTTGACTGGGCCACAGGGATCCCACGTGATCGGGCCTTACTCTGGGTGCCGCTGGTGGTGTTTCTAGTGGAGGTTAATGTTCAGATCATCAGACGGAGTAAGCAGTTTGCCCTTCCCGGTGCGGGGCCTGGCCGAGGCCACATAGGACAAGAAGCCTGCCCTTCCCCAAAGGGAGAGAATTCCTCCTGCCCAGGGCCCTCGGACCAGAGCCATACAGGGCTCTCCCGGTCCTGGCTGCCCCCTGGTCCTGCAGATGCGGGCTGGTGGGCCTTGCCAATCAAGAGTGCACTCCTTACAATAAATCTCCGGGTCTCTCCTCACGGCCTGAACCCTGACCAAGGCAGACCCAGTGACCTGGGGAGAAGAAAGAGCCACAGGCAGAAGATAACTCCTAGATCCACAGACCCAGTGCAGCAGGCCTCTGATTGGACCAGATCACCACGCCCAGTGCTGCAGGCCTCTGATTGGACCAGATCACCACGCCCAGTGCTGCAGGCCTCTGATTGGACCAGATCACCACACCCAGTGCTGCGGGCCTCTGATTGGACTGGATTACCCTGCCTAGTGTCACAGGCCTCTGATTGGACGGCTCATCCTGCACTTACAACACAGATGTGCACTGAGCACCCACCATGCCTAGGGCCTGCTTCTCATGGGGTTTAAGAATCTTAAGAAGCTCCTGACATCCACAGGAAAATTCTCCAAGAAGTCCCTTGGTAAGGAGAGCATTCCCTGGACTGATGGGGCGGTGTGCTGTCCAGGACTGTCTGGGCCAATGGCTCTGGCAGCGGCCTCTGTGGCCAACAGGTTGTGCCACGAGACAGGCTGGTCTTGTGAGACACGTCCCATCCCGGGCCTGAGTGGTCTCTGGACAGTCCCCAGGAGCAGCTGGAGACTCAGATGCGGCTTCACCTCTACCTCCCCTTTCGAAGTCAGCGGACAGAATGGAGCCCCGCTGTTCAGCATGGGAAGTGTGAGGGTTCAAAGATCAGAACTTTTATGTCAGTTTTACACAAATAATTTTCTATCAGGGAACATGACAAAGGCCACCACTGAAAGTGTGGCAGTAACATAATTGAAAACGTCTACTCTGAAAGGCAGCCGCCTGCAGTGGTAGAATCACAGCATGGGAAGCCCTGTGATTTCCCCAGGCAGGGTCAAGAGTTCCAGGTCTTAGAATTCTGACACCTGCAAATTCCTACATGCCCTGCAAGGTAAGACAGAGGGACTCGCTGAGGCTGAAGAGCGACCTCACATGTTAATCCCTCCACAGGCCTCATGACCAACAAGAAATGACTGAAAGTGAAAAAGCAAATCCTGTGTTTGAAGACCTTTGTATATTCAAGTTCCTTCTTCTTTCATTTCGTTTTCTTTCATTTTAACTTTCACAAAATTCATTATTATTCATGCACATAAATAGCTGTACTCCTGACTCAAGTTGGCAACCTATGGAGATTTAGGGTATTCACAACTCCAGGCGAACAGCAGCGCTCAGCCGAGCAGCTGGCTCTCAATGGAGCTGATGTCTGGGAGTGATGTCTGGGAGCCAATGGAAGATTCCATCATCTTGAACCTTCACTGTGTGGACTGCAAAGTGCCTGAATCTGGGGGCAATGGGCCCTCACAGCTGCCAAGTGACGGGGGCCATCTTTTCTCTCCCCTGGGTGAAGAGGGGGCCCGTCTTTCCTCTCCTCGGGTGAAGTGGTCCCGGCTCACACGAGTCACCCCGGGTACAAGGCAGTCCAGAGTGGGACCTCAGTAGCCACCAAAGGCAGCACTCCCTGCTCCACACACGGGCTTCTCTCAAGTGAATCACCGCGGGGCAGGGTGGGGAGCTCGGAGTCTAGGAAGACAGGGTACCCTGTGGTCATCTCCCTCAGCCAGGACCCCTCACGGAGCGCCGCGGCATCTGCTGTCCGACGTCACAGGACAGACGTGTGCTGGTTACGGGGGCAGAAACTGGGGATCATCATTATTGACTCAGTACTCACTGCGTCTGTCAGCAACAGTGGAAAATAAGCACAGCTTAACGAAGCAGGAACCCTTTGTTCCTGGGACTTAAAAGCTTGACTTTCCACAGTAATCCAGTGACCAACACCCCGGGCGTGAACAGCTCTGGCAGCAGGGCTGACAGCGGGAACCGAAGGGACGTTTGCATTTCTAGGGCCTCAAGGAATGGGAGGTTCTCCCACGTGCCCTGACAGGGTATTGTTGCCCTATTTTATAATTATTACCCGGAAGATCAGTAAACTGAAGTAGATCTGTTTATTTCACACCACAGCCCTGTGCTTTTCCAGCGGGGGAGGGATGGAGTCCAGTGCAGGAGTCACTGCCATGGAGAAAAGCACTAATGGGATGTCTGTCTGCGAATTAGGACCCAACGGCAGATGGGATAGGGTGGGGAGTCTATATATTTTCATTTGGATGCTTTGAGGAATTAAAGTTCCAAAACTAGAGTGTATCGGGCAGAGGGCAGTTGGGCTGGGGTTCCACGCTATGAGGCTGGAAGTCCAGGCCCGTCCTGTGTTTGCTGGTTCACTGTCATCACATCTGCACAGAGGCCTGCAGGTGACTTCAGGATGCGGGTGATGTCCACAAGGCGAGGGCCAGAGAAAATCCCATTGACTCTGCTGACCAAGGGCATCTGTGGCCACGTGTGCGGTTTTCTCCTGCAAAGAACAAGCCAGTCTGCAAACCACGCCTTGAGGCTGGAAGCCTGGCTGTACTCTCCAGGGTCTTCTGAAGGCCGAGGCCCCGAGGGTTGATTCAAAACTGTATTTTCTTATAGAATGTAGTAACATTTAGACCTGAAAAAGGGCTGGAGGATATCTAACCTCTGATGTCCTTTTGTAACAGTGGGTTGAAGGCTGGGAACAAAGGTGTCTGGCGCCGGCATCCCCACTGGTCTCCGTCCTCCTGGGGCTTGCCTGGGTTGGGAGTCTCTCCAGCAAAATCAGGCTGGAGAAATGAAATTCTAGTTAAACAAGGTCCACTGTTGCTTTAAGATGAAATGTCAAAGTTTTAAAAAATGTATCAACTTGCTCTTTTGGCCAAGAAATAAATAGATGTACTTCCTTTCACTCTGCAGTCACTGAGTTGACAGAGAAGTAAGAGCTTGAATCATCAGTGTGGCGTGAGTGACCACATCCCTCAGTCTGAGCCCCACTCTGCAGCAGATGATTCTGAATCACCCCGGCTAATGGCCTGCCCGGCATCCTGATGCTCTGATTAGTCCTGAATCAGCCGAGGGTGGATGGGGCGGTAGCTGGACTGTCTCAGAGGGCACCCCGGGCTGAGCGACAAGGCTGGCCCGCAGGAGGGCAACGAGCCTTTGACGGGGACTGGCAGGCTACCGTCTGCCTCTTCTGCAGTTTGGGACACTTAGGGTCATGGGTGGGAGTGTGTTTCCATATGTAGTGGCCCTGAAAGGAAAGGAACCTAAACTCCTGCAGTGTTCACAACGTGCACGGGTTTCTCAGGTAACATCTCTGCAGCCACCCATGGCTGACCCGAAGAGCTCTGAATGCTTGCCGGAGAAAGGTGTATCTTTAATCCCAAAGCCCTGACTGTTCTGATTTCCTTGTTAAGACTGACTTAACCTGAGCTATTTAGTCAGCTAAGTTATCAACTGAATAAAATAACCCGTGTTTCCCGCTTACTTTCTTCTGTGGTCATTTGAAAACAATGGTGGTGAGGACAGAGCTCCTGTGGCCTTGATGGTGGCGTGTCCCCGGCTCTGAGCACACACCCACCTTTAATTCATTTGAGCATAAATAAGTTAATGAATATGCACACAGTCGTAAATTAACTGGCATATTTTTAGTCCTATCGAAGTTTCAGACTCACCAGTTTATCCAAATTCTCTGCACTGAGTTCTTATTCAAGTGAACTATTCCAGTCTTGTACTTCTGATAAAATAAGAATAATTATTAATATAATAATATATGATTAATATTTATTTAGAACTCTAGTTTACCAACTTCTCTGCACTGAGTTCTTTTTCAAGTGAACTATTCCAGTCTTGTACTTCTGATAGAATAACAACTAATATTTATTTAGAACTCTAGTTTACCAAGCATCCCACAGTTTATTTTTGCATTTTGTCTTTACAAATCCCCACGAGACAGGCATGCTCTTTACTCACGATGTTAATTGGCACGCAGAGGCTCAGGGGTGTAAACGGTTTCACTGCAAGCCATGCGCTCTAGTAGGATGCTGCCTTCCTGTTTTTCCTAATGCTGCCACGTTTAGACATGGACGGCCGAGCGGGAGCAGATCACTTCCTGCGTGTATAGACGTAACCCACGCTCACAGGCAGGAAGCTGTGCAGGCTGAGAAGGCAAGCCCTTTGCTGAACGGCCAGCAAGAGCATTCCAGGGCCCCTCATCCTCGGTACCGCAGGCTACAGCCCTCGCATCGCCTTAGAACCAGAAAGAACACTGCGGTTACTTCTCCCTTTCACAGTAAGCCATGGTTGTCTTCAACGTTCTCCTGGGCACTCGGTCAATGTCCTCCCAGGCACATGTTAGCCAGGCCCGAGGTAACTCTGCCCCCATCCCCCCAGATCTGTCTCGGCACACGACGGCCCCACACTGCATTCTGGTCACGCCGTCAGTGTCCTGTCTGCCACCTGTGCCTCTGGCTGGGCTTCTTGCGAGGTCCTGACATGTGCTGTTGCGCTCACCTTGCTTGCTTGTAGCTGGACACATTGTCATAGGAGCCCAGCTGGCAAAGCAAAACTACCTGAGACTGTTCTGATGAGCTACGTATTCCCTGCATCCTGGGCCAGGGAGAAGCTGAAGAGGAACGAAAGCACTGCTTGTAAAGAGGCAGCACTGCAGAGGGGAGGGGGTGAGATTCCCTCCTCAGCCCCCAGGGCCCCGCCTGGGTCTGGATTTGCAGAGGGGAGGAGGTGGAGATGCAGTCCTCAGCCCCTAGGCCACTCCTGAATGTGGATTTGCAGCTCCAGGGAAAAGTTTTGCACAGATTCTTGCTGGGAGCATTATCAGGGCTGCGCACATCAGTCTTTCCTGACCTGAGTCCTTTTAACGTTAGCTATGACGCTGAGAAAGATGAAATCGATGTTACCAACATCTGGTGGCAGACGAAAACAAGCGGGATTTGGATTTCTACCCAGGTGGAGCCCCTCCGCAGGCTCTCTGGAGGCCTCCCCACTTGGTGGCCTGGAGCTGGAGAGCCTCTGAGGCAAGCCAGGGGACGGAATTCTCAGTTTTCTTCCATTTGATTATTTTCCTATTTTGGCATATTTGGAAAATGGCTCAGCCTCGTGGTGCATGTGTTTTCTGGTTGCTTTTGTCTTTGTTTTATTCTGAGTCAGGGACAGTGGCCACTGTGGGCTCCTCATCCAGGACACAGTGGCCCTCGGGGCCTCCGTCCATCTAGGCTACAGCACATGGCGGTTCTCATGCACAGGTTGGTCTCAGGGATCAGCTTGAGCTGGCAGGGAATTAAATTATTTGGTCGATCAGGTTCCTGCCTCTGTTGCTAGCAAGGCCGACTTTCTCATGTGCTCTCACGGTGGGAAAGGCCTTGCCCATGTGATGAAGATCTCAGGACTGGCTCCACGTGAAAGAGATTTCAGCGATTGCATGGGAGTCCCTGGTGCTTCTTCAAGGTTCTACTGAAGACAGTGACATCATCCAAGTACCTCAGAATGCCTAAGTAGCTCTTGCCTCAGGAGCTTTGAGACCCCCTGTTATCTATTTTCGAATTGGCCAAGACCCCCAGCCAGGCAGGGGATGCTCCGCTCATCCCCGTCAGCCCTCACGTTCTGCAATCCTGCCCCAGCCTCCTGGCAAGCATCCTCCAGCTTTCCGCGGTGAACGTGGCTGAGCTCAGTCGGCTAACTACAACGGCAGCTCGAGGTCTGCAGAACAGAGGAGCCTCCCCTTTGCTCACTGGCCTTTCCTGCAAGTCCCCGTCACTAACCCCGGGCAAGGCAAGCCTCCTTGTGCTTTCTGGCGATGGACTTGAGTGCTTGCAGTGTACAGGGGGGCTCCTCCTGGGTGCTCGTCCACTTTCCACCGTGGTGGGGGGAGGTCACCTGTGCCGGGCTGCTGCTGGGTCCTCCCCCAAGATGGCCTGGAGCCCACAGCACCTGGGAACGGCCACTCGGAGCTTGTCCCGGACCCACCCCTGCTGCAGCTGCCCAGAGCTCTGGAGAGCCGGCCCGGCTGAGCACTGCCCCCGCCCTGGGTGGCGGTGTGAACCTCTGTCCATGTCATGGTAACTCCTCTTCTGTTTCCAGCTTGTCGAGTAAATTCCTTTCTCATCATCAAGTGCCCTAGTGCGTGTGTGTCAGACCTGTGCAGTGCAGTCTCCTGGGGTGTGTCAGGCACAGGCTGGGCGCGGGCAGGCTCCAGGAGGTGGACACGAACGGTCTTTCTCTTGCTCTGAGTCGCGTGTTGTGGGCCAGCCCAGGGGCTCTGCGGAGGGCTGTCCACCTGGCTGAGTCTAGCCCTGGGCTGGCGACGGCTGAACCTCAGTTCCGTTCCCGGACCTTCCCCAGGCTGCTGAGTGGGCTCCCCGGCCACTGTCCCTGGGCTAATGCATTCTGTCTGCTCCTGGGCCCCTGCTGGGTCTTCAGGCAGCTCCTCCCTCCATGGCTCCCAGCCCAGACCAGGCCTGACCCTGGTGTTCATGCACTTAGCTTTGTGTCTACTGCTTTTAAAACTGACTTCACAGAAGGAATTCCGCCTGAGCAGTCTCCATGGTCGCCTCTCCTGCTCGAAGCTCATCATTTGCTCCACGGACCTCGCCTGCCAGTTTCCATTCTCTCTTTTCCTTGTTTAATCTTTTCTGCAACGGGGCCTCTAGTTTCAACCACAGGTGTTTAGAGTGTTGCAGTTTTAATGTGTCATTCTTGCGTTTAGTTTACTTGATGCGGGTTCAAAACTGCGCCATGCTGGTCCCCGCCCGTCTCTGATGTCACCAAAGGCTGCCCAGAGGCCCGCAGCGCGTGAATGAGGGTCTCAGTATTACACAGCTGCCTGGCCAGTGCTACAGTCGAGTCCAAGCAGCACGCACCTGCCTCCTCCCCGTCTCTGTGGGTCCTGCATCCTGGGCTCAGCAGGGCCTCCTGCTCCTACTGCGATGCCGGGGTCTCCTTGGGCTGGGCTTTCCCACCCGCCTGGGAAGGAGCCGCTCACAGGGGCTGCTGGGGCCATGGCCTCTCCTTATTCCCTCTGATGCCAGCTACTGCGGCCCCGGTGGCGTCTCCCTCGGTGGCGCCTGGATGCAGGTGTCCTCTGCTGGGTCGTGGGCATCTCAGTCTGTGTCGGGACCTCTCGGTGACGTGAACCTTGGGCTTTTTATTTCACGTTAGCAGAGTCCACCGCATGTGTACACCGTCATGGCTCCCTTTCCTGTTTACTGGAGGGTTCCGGCCCCAAGGCCTCCTGAGTATTGACCGAGGTACCGCCTGGGGGTTTTACTGCTTTGTCTTTTACATTGAGGTTTACTGTTCCGGGAACTGAATTTGTTTGTGGCGTGAGTCAGAAATGCTGTCACATTTTTTCCATGTGGGTGTCCACGGCCCGTGTCCGTGGGAGGGCTGCCCCTTCTGCCCGCTCTGCTGCCCGCCCGGGTGCCCGTCTCCACAGGCTTCTCTCTGCACGGCTTGTTCTATGCTGAGTGTCCATTCGTGGGACAGTTTTCTCTGGCTTAATGATTGTAGTGAGTCTACAGTTATTCCACGTTTGTTTAGACAAGATTTTCTTAACCTTGTAAATGATGCTAGGGTTTTTTATTAAGCCCATAGGACACTTCAGCAAAAAGTGACATTTATAATGATTGAGTCTTTTAGTTCAGTTAGGTTGTCTTTATTTTCTGTAATATTTTCTGGATTTCCCCCTTCAAGCCTCATGCATTTTTTGTTAGGTGTGTTGCTAAGATCTGACTTTTCTAGCCCACTGTAGAAGCATCTGTTACATTTTATTTTCTAATTGTTTATTGCTTGTACGTTAAAATAAAGTGAATATGTTGATCTTCATTCAGCATCTTGTTAGATTCAGTTGTTGACTTTTAAACATCTATTTTCATACTTTATTGTATACTTTTTTCTATATATACAATCATGCAATCTGTGTATAAAGGTGGGTTTTTGTATTCCTCTCCAATTCTTACACATTTTCTCTTGTTCTAGTTTCATTCTCATGGCTGGGATCTGCAGGCCAAGCTTACATACAGGTCATGATAATGGACCTTCTTGCTTCGTTCTCCGTCTCAAGATGGACAGTGTTCAACATTCTTTGACTAATTACAGCCATGCTGAAGGCTTTCCATAGGTAGCCTTTTTTTTTTTTTTTTTTTACTGAGGAATTACATTATCTTTGTATTCCCGCTTTGCGAAACCTTTTGTTTTCATGGTGTCAGTGATGGATATATATTGCATTTCATCACTTTTTTTCTCCATCAATCAATACAATTTCTCTGTATTCTGTTAATATGGTGATTTACATTAATTTGTCTTAGAATGTGCAGTTCTTTCAGGTCCTTGCTGATTTTTTCATCAGTTACTGAGACATGCATTTTAAAACCAAACAACACAACTGAGGAGCTGTTGGCCATCCTTTGTGATTCTGAGAATAGGTACTGCATGTGTTCTGAGGTGGTTGCTCAGAGCATGTGCATTTACATTTGTCTTACTGCCTTTGCAGTTTGAGTTTTTATTAAATGTTTCTTTTCATCTCTGGTCACACTTCGTGCCTTAGAATTGACTGTGTTACTAGCAGAGCTGCATTTTCACTTCTTTTTACTTTCCAACTTTGTTGAAGGTATCTCTCCTGTAAATCACGTAGTTGCATTGTGACTTTTTTTCAAGTATGTATGTGCAGCACAAAATCGGATGTTCCTTTGAGACAATGGCAATGAGAAGTCTGTGGGGAGGCGTCTCCTGAGTGCTGAGGAAAAGGTGAATCACCTTCACGCAATCAGGGAATGACGTGTTAGAAGCGTGGCTCTAGTTCGTGCTTCCTCTAATTTCGAGATGTAGCCGCTTGAAGATTCTAAGCAAGTCCTCAACGGTTCAGCAGAGCCCCTGGTCCACCGTGAAAGCAAAACACAGGTATGGTTTCCCTGCTCCTTTGTGACTTCAGAAACCCCAGCTGTGACTCTCAATGTCTCAGAATTGCCATCACCTCTATCAAAACAGCCTCAGGGGCTGGGCTCGCTGCCTGGTTTCCTTCCCCATGTGGGAGTTTGTCCGGCGCCTGGCCCTCCTAACTCTCCAGGGCGTCCAGCCTGACTGCGAGCAACGTCCCGTCCAGGTGTCCGGCTGTCCAAGTGCTTCCTTAGGAGACGACTGGCTGAGCGTCTGTGTGAGAAGCGGCACTCGCTGAGAAGTGGGGATGCGCTTCGTTCTTTTGCCAGACTCCCAGACCCTCCGCTTGTGCTGAGACCTTGTTTCCCAGGACCTCGGTGGACTTGGCCTTCATGAATGGTGTCTCCTCCCAGCACATGCGGCTAAAATATCAGAAAAATTCAGTGCCTGCATTTAATAATCTACTTTTGCCTTAGACGTTAGGACCCATCACTGAGAAGATAAAGTCTTGGTGGCTGGGGAGACGGTGAGAGGTGAGAATCGCCCCTGCAGCTCGGAAAGGCTGGGGTGCCTCTGGGTCACTGTCCTCGCTCTGCGCTCTTTTCTACGCCATTCAATCATGAAATCTCTGTTTCATTAAGAGAAAATAACAAAAAAACTTGCATCAGTGGAACTATTTGCAGAGTGAGGAATGCCCTTTACACCTGTAGCCCCCAGGGTTTGAGGACCCTCCCCTTGCCTTGTAGAGGGAGTGCTGGTCAGGAACCAGGAGAAGCCCAGTCACTCAGCGCATCCCTCCATGCTGAAAGGACGTTTATCCTGGAGCTGCTGAGACTCTTTCTAAAAGCTTTTCTTGTGTTCTGAGTAGTGTGACCCTTCTCACCGTTGACTTAAGGTGACTATGGGCTGCACCCGTTCCTTCCGCCCGGGGGCTGGCGCTCACCCGGCCACTCAGAGTCCCCCCACTTCCCCCATCAGCATGCGCGTCCCACCTGAGGCTCACTCGGCAAAATTAAACACTTAATTGGCCTCTCCTCCAGCTAACGTCACAGTGGATTCAAGGCAACGAATCCTGGGTGGAATTAAGATGTTAATTGAAACTTAGTGGAAAGTAGGCCCTATTTTCATATCACAGCAGGCACCATAAAAGCTTCTGGGGGAACGTGGGTTAATGAGAAAACCCATTAATTTAAGGTCGTGTGATGTGTGCTGCACCGTAAGGGACAGAGAATCTCATCGTTAATGGCTGTGCTGCGGTGGTTCTGGTGACTTCAGTCTGGCTTTATCATTGTCACACGGTGTGATGACGGATGTGACATGTGCCTAAATACGCCCCTCGTGAGACGGTCGCCCCTGCGCGCCGCCCGCACCTGCGGGAACCGACCCTGCGCACCCGTCACGCACCTTGACGAAGCCCCTCCAAGCCCCCTCTCAAATGCTGCCGTCCACGAAGCTGCCCACGGTTTTCCTGGCCCCAAACCAGATCTCATTCCCGGCGGCGTTCTGTGGCTCTTCACGTCCCGCGTGGGTCTGCGGCACCGGCCCCCGAGGTGTCGAGTTCGGCCCCAGATCCCGCCTTTTCCCGCATCTCCGCCTCCCGCCCTTGGCGCTGAACAAATCCGAGACAAGCATGGGGGTGGGGTCAGAAACACCCGGTCCGCGGGGACGGGAAAGCGCGGCGCGAGTTCGGGGCCGCCGCACCCTCGGAACGGAGACGCGGGCGCCCGTGTTCGCTGCAGGGGAGTTCACATCTGGGCCTTCCTGCTGGTGACAAAAGGCGGGTTCCATGGACCCTAACCCTGTGGCCGCCGGCCCTCCACCTTCCGCGGAGGGTCCGGGTGACCCCCGGTGGTGCCGCCCAGGCCCCCAGGACGCCCCGAGCCTCCTGCTGGGCCCCTGGCACGACCACGAGCCATCCCGTGCCGGGCCCCGAGAGCTCGGTGTCCCTGCTGGAAGCCCCTCAAAGGCCGCCCGCCTGTCGGGCCGATGCGCAGGGTGGAGAGCACCCCGGGGTCCTGCGCGGGACGCCGGCTTGGGTGGGGACGCTGGGCTGACACTGCGGCACGTTCCACCTGGCGGGCCCCGCGCCGGCAAAGCGCAGGGACCGCCCGGATGCTGTGTCCTCCGCGCCCAGGCCGGACCTCGCCCTGAGCCACACGCTGGGTCCGCGGCGTCAGGCGAGCAGGTGCGGGAGCAGCAGACCCACGGCCGGGCCCTGTTCCCGCTCCGCGGCGGTGTCCTGCGGGGTCTCGTCCCGGGGGGCGGCGCTTTCCATCCGCCGTCCTGGGAAAGGCTCCTCCTGCAGGCTCAGCTGTTGCGGTGCGATGCGCCCCGGCCCTCCCGGGCTGTCGGGGCCTGCGCGGTCCCCGGAGGGCTGCATGGGGTCTGCCGTGCGGGCCCCGCTGTCCACCCTGGCGGGGCTGACCTGCGCGTCCTGCTCGGCGTGCCGTGCTCTAGAGAGCGTCCCCCAGCCCCACGAGGACGCAGACTCCCGAGTGTCGGGGAGGCCGGCCCGGCTCTGGGTGGCTTTTCCGCGTCCCAGCGCCTGTGTCTTCCGGGCCTCCGGCTTCTCCAGCTCCGGGCCAGGGCGAGGCCTGTGTCGCGGCGCACACTGCGCGAGTTTCCGCAGCTCGGGGACAAGACCGTAGGTGGCCGTGGTTGTGTGTCCCAGGTCCGTGAACCCGGTCTCTGGATGCTTTTTTGACACAGAGGGAAGAAACGCACGGCTGAGAGCCGCCGGCCGACAGGCCCGCTGCGTTCCGGGCTGTGTGTGCTCCTTGTTCGGCCGGTTTTCTCTGGCCCCTGTTCGGCCGCGCTGAAACCCGGGCGTTCCCGCGGGTGAGGACAGGGCTTTGCGCAGCGGCGCGGGGTGCAAACGGGGACCGCGCTGACCGTGGGAATTCCACTTTCCCGCGCGCACGTGGCCTCTGAAGGGCCGCGCGTTCACCCGAGGCCCTGAGTGTCCTGCTCCCGAGGGGCTGCGGGCCAGCCGACCACAGGGCAGCGCTCTCCCGTGTTCCAGGTTGTCCGCAGATCAGCCCGAGGCGTCCGCATCCTTCCACCGGAGACCACGGGTCGGGGGCTGAAAAAACTGGCTTCAAATTTGGCAAGAAAATGACAGCAACCAGTTAAATTATGACTGCAACACACAGCGTCCTTAAGTGATGGTTCCACATGAACAACTGTGCAGAAGTTTCGCATCACCAGCATTTATTCTTTTTTTGTGTAATTAGTTTCCTAGGAACCCTAGTAACACAGACTGTCTCCTTTAAAGTTAAATCTTGTGATTAACTGCCAGAGCCACGGAGGTAAGAAACGAAGCAGAAACACCTGGAAACTGGAGCGCAGCCCTGGGCTTCGCTGGAAGGAGCCGCGCCCGGCCGGAGCCCCAGTCCCTGTCAGGGCTGCAGATGTGACCGTCCTCACCCGTCATGGGAGTTAGAACACGTCTCTTAAATTCTGTCTGCATATGTAAAGTGGAAATATGTTAAAGATTTTATTGGGTGTTATAACCTGTGTGAAGATAAGAGGAAACACATTTGACAGCATTTTGGCTGAAGTCGGCGTTCGTGTGCACGTGTGTGTGCACGCAGAGGCGTCTGACCGATTTTTAGGGCTGACCAACTGGCTTCACGAGGACTGCTGCTGCACTGCGACTTCTCAGCGCCTCTGAGGACCCTGAGAGGCTTAGAAGTAAAACAAGAGGCAGCCCTCCGCGTGTTCTGGGCCCAGTGACATTTGAAATTATGTCTTAGATTCTTCATTGTTCATAGACTCCCTCTGAAGGCTCAGATTTGTCTTCTTCTTTATACCTTTTCTTTAAAAATGTGGGGACCTGAGTTCCTGATCTGGGCACCTGCTTCCCAGGGCCAGGCGTGTGGGCCCAGCAGGGCTCCCAGGGCTGAGCTACCGGCTCGTCACGCAGCATCTCCAGAAACGCAGCGGGCCTGTGGCATCTGAAGGCCCCCGAGTGGAAGCGCGGCTCAGCCGTGTGTCCCCGTCGCACATCTCCCCTCCTCCTGGTTTCACGCTTCGGAGCTGCCACCGCCCCAGGCCCCTGCGCTGGCCTCCCTGGAGCTGCGGCCACCGACCTGGGCACCGTCTGCTTCGTCTGCATGTGGGTTTTCCATGCTGTAGAACTTGTGAAGTCACCGTACGCAGAGGAAGATCTTGACCCAGGGCAGTGGAGGGCGGGCCGTGTCCTGGGCCATCGGATTTCGTGGGCCCAGGAAAGTGAACCATTTCCTCTGTTGCGTTTTCCTGCCGGGTCTCTCCGCCTGTGTGCGTCTCCCTACTCTCGCTGGCTTGTCTCCTCCCCACCAGCTTCCCCGGACGCCTGCGGCTTCTCCAGTGCAATGGCATCAGCTCAGCTTAGGGTTTCCCACTCTATCCAAACAGGCTGGCATCAACCTTTCCCTAAACCCATGGACGTGCTGCTTTGCTGGCATGCAAGCACGAGGCTGACTGCATCTGAATTAGTTGAATTAAGTCGAGCACCCCGGTTCCACTCACGCTGGCCAGATTCCAGGGCTGCAGTGACCACGTGGCCAGGACCCTGGCAGAGGACGGGCGGGTGTCAGCCCCCTCAGGGCCTGGTGCTGTCCTGCCTTGCGCTGGTGTAGTGGCTGACGGTCACTTCAAGTGGCTGGAGTTGTTGAAATAGGCACAGTGGTTCTTGTCACCCACTGAGGTTACTTTCCCTGCCTTAGACGGGCGTTGATAGCGATATGCTTCTGAACCACAGCCGGGGTCCGGGCCGGAACAGAGGTTGGCATCTTCACTGAGTTGCCACCTGGATGGCGCCCAGCCGCACAGCTCCCACGTTCACTCCAGCACAGGGATTCCTGCCAGACCACCCTAGAATTTTACTGGAAATTACCTTATAGTAATAGGTCTACTTTTAAACAATATTCAAGATATGTGAATTTCTGTTTTACACACCATGTGTAGACCAAAACACTTAGAGTTGGTGCAGGCCACTTTCAAAAATCAGAGCCAGGGCGTTTTACATGATAACACCTAGAATAACTCCAAATAAACAACCTACCTCTACTTCGTAGACTAGACACTATGATCAGCAGTAATTCCTCTCCCGTTTATTTTTATCTTTAAAACTGCATGTGGCTTCCAATAATCTTTGATCAGCAGTGCTGTGTTTGCAATTTAGAACCCTGTTTTGTACACACATATGCACACATGCATTGGTATACAGGTGTAGGTCTGAAGTGATGCTATGGACAAAACACCATCCTTTGAGCAAATACTCAACGCATCATCTTAACGGCCAGGGAGCATTTTTCACAGCCCTCTGTTGGAAGGCGAACTCGTGTCTCAGGGGCCACTCTCAAGAGCAGCTGCAGGGACCACTCAGAAGGATTTGTTAACAGATGAGTAAATGAAGCCTGACGAAAACCGATGGGGCCTCCATCTGCGACTCCCTGCTCGGCAATCACAACGGCAGCGGCTTTCACTGGTTTCATCCCGTTTCCTTTTTGAGTGGGACTGAAGCTTGCTGTGTTGAGCCTTCCCCCAGAAACTGAACGTAAGTGAAGCCCACAGTTAAGGTCTGGGTGGGGGATTTTCCCAGCAGCACGCGTGGGCGCCAGGACCCCCGAGGAGGCCGCAGTGCCTTGGGGGTGAGTGGGGCACCCGGCAGGGGTTACTCTGAGGGGTCAACACTTACTCAGACACACACTTTTCTGGCATATTTGTAAAACTCACACTTCTTTTTAGGTCTTTTCTTTATATTTTAACAAACTTGTCTGAAATAGGTGTTTAAAGACTGATAATAATGATACAGTAATATTAAGTTTGGGTTTCATAGATGAAAAGTCTCTTTCTACTATTTTTGTGATTGCCTCAGAGAAAATCACCCAAAGCAATAATCGCTTGTAACTGTGAATTGCCTTCTTCACACGGTCCTGGGCTCGTTTTCTGATGACTCAAATGCAGCACTACGAAATGCACACGAGCTTCCGCACTGTTCTAGTGGCAGGATGCATAGCCTCGCCTAAACAGATGTTCCCAGGAAAGTGGGTGTGCGCGTGTGAAACGCTCCCATGAACCGACAGAGCGAGGCTCCGTCCTGGGAGAGGCTCGTTCCCTCTGCCCGGCCCCTGCCTAGTCCTGGTGCTCTCACTGCAAAGCTCAGGATGACCCAGGAAGAAGAGGGGCTGATGGGTCTGAGCTTATATCTGCTCCATTTGCAGTCTCAGGAAAAATAAAGCAAAACAACAGCACGTGAGCAGACCCTGAAGCAGGACTCCCTGAGCCAGCGCCTCGTGGGACTTCTTTGCCCCGCGCTGGCTGCGGTTCTGAGAAATGAGGCCCACGGATTGCCAGTGTTAAGAATATTGCCCAGAGCGGTGGCTCACGTCTATAATCCCAGCACTTTGAGAGGCCGAGGCGGGCGGATCACGAGGTCAAGAGATCGAGACCATCCTGGCCAACACGGTGAAACCCCGTCTCTACTAAAAGCACAAAAAAATTAGCTGGGCGTGATGCACGCCTGTAGTCCCAGCTACTCGAGAGGCTAAGGAAGGAGAATCGCTTGAACCCGGGAGGCAGAGGTTGCCGTGAGCCGAGATCATGACATTGCACTCCAGCCTGGCGCCTGGTGACGAGAGAGACTCTGTCCCCCCCAAAAAAAGGAAAAAAAGAATACTGAAGAAAGCTGGAGAATGGAAGTCTTCTGTTCACCCGGGTTTCCTGTGGCTGCTGCGGTTTGGCGTCCACACCGCCTGCTCCCTGTGCCGCTCACTGCTGGACGGCCTGGCCTGGCGCTCAAGGCGGCTCCGTCAGACCCCAGCTGCCTCCTCCGGCCCACGGCTCAGCGACAGTTTTCATCTTTAGGGACATCCCACGTTCCTTCTAGTCAGCCTCAGTGTGTCTCTGCCCTTGTTACATTTCGCTGTTTGCTAGCATGAACTATCATTGATGTGAACTATGACCTGCAGACACTACTCGCAATACAGAATTTATTCCGATTAGGGACAGAGCTCTTCCTTTCTAAATGTCCCTGTTCTTTCATTTCCAGACACAATGAGCCAGTTTCTCGTCACAGCCCCAGGACACTTTTAAGTCATTTTCATCAACGTTTTCTAACTGTTCTCAAGTTTTTCTGCCTATATAATGCAATTAAAATAGAGGTTTATTCTAATTAGAGAAGCAGCTGAATAGAAGGGGGAGCTTGAGAGCGCTGGACAGGGAAGGGATCTGGGACCTTGTCTCAGACCACACTCTGCTTGTGTCGGTGCAGGGGCTGAGGCTCACAGGAGTCATGCTGGCCCAGACTGTACCCTCCACGGAGGGCCACAGACGGACACCGAGGCCCCCACAGGGACACGGGCACGCATGGAGGGCCACAGACGGACACCGAGGCCCCCACAGGGACACAGACACGTGTGGAGGGCCACAGACAGACACCGAGGCCCCCACAGGGACACGGGCACGCGTGGAGGGCCACAGACGGACACCGAGGCCCCCACAGGGACACGGGCATGGAGGGCCACAGACGGACACCGAGGCCCCCACAGGGACACAGACACGCGTGGAGGGCCCCCGACGGACACAGAGGCCCCCACAGGGACATAGGCACGCGTGGAGGGCCCCCGACGGACACAGAGGCCCCCACAGGGACACAGGCACGCGTGGAGGGCCCCCGACGGACACAGAGGCCCCCACAGGGACACAGGCACGCGTGGAGGGCCACCGACGGACACAGAGGCCCCCACAGGGACACAGGCACGCGTGTTCAGATCTTGGGAATGTCTTGCCCAGTCAATGGCCCCAGTCTCACACCTTACGATGGAGCCAGGTGCCTCTGCACAACCGTCGGCTCACAATCATTAAACTTCCCAACAACGTGTATCAGCAGCACACTCCCAGCTGTGTGCCTCTGCTGAATCCTGGCCCTTATCACCCTTGGGCCAGCTCGGCCACCTTTCCCCACTGCCTGCCTTTGACAGTGCGTCTAGGCCCGGGACCACTGCCCGACACACGACGGGCTCTCGCGAACAGGCATTCGCTTTCATTTTTCTTTTAAAAACGCTTTATGCTTACACACAGAAATTCAGTCCTGTGAATATATAAGTTACTTTATTTGGGGTGCATTCCTTATTTTTCTCTTTTCTTGTTTTTTCCCTTTTCCATTTCCATTAACCTTTTCTCTCCTTGCCACCCCCCCTCCCAGCCCCTCCTGCAGGTACAAACCTGGCACAGACACGCCCACGTGCTTTCTCCACGGCCATAATAACACGCAGGCACAAGCATAAATACTTCAACTCACATTTATCTTAGACATTATTATGAATCCAATTAATAAAAATGGGATTCTGTTGTACACCCCCCATATCTGTTGTTTGTTTCACTCAACCATAACTTGGAAACCTAAGTCAACTGACATATTTTTAATTAGCTCTTAATAGCTCATGACGTTAACGCTATGCTGCTTAACCCTCCACAGTATGAAATACAGTCATCTATTCAGCTGTTCTTCCACTGATGGGCGTTCTCCTGGACTCCAGGCTTCTGCGACTGTGAACCTTGTTGACATAACTTCCCTTGCACGTTTTCTCTTACTTGGGATTTTAGTCTGCAGAACACATGCTGGGGTTTATGCATTTTTAACTCAAGTGCACGCTGTCAGACTTCTCTCCCAAGTACTTTAACAAGCCCAGCAGCCACCGGCATTATAATTGTATAGATTTGTGGCATACAATGTGATGTTTTTATATGTATTTACAATGTGGAATGATTTTCAAAATAATTAGCAGATGTATCACCTCACATACTTAATATTTTTGTAGTGAGTACATTTAAAATCTATTGTTTATCACAAAAAATGAGATAGGGTATCAGTGAAATTGAAAGCAAAAAAAGAATGCAGAAAATCAGTGGAACCCAATCTAGTTATTTGAAAATATTAATATCCATAAGCCTCTAGCCAAGCTAAGAAAAAAAGACACAATTGTAACCATCAGAAATCAAACAGGATCTATCACTACTAATCCCAGGAACATTAAAAGGATAAAGGGATATTATAAACAGCTCTAGGCCCCAAAATTCATAATTTATATGAAATGCACAAATCTTTCGAAAGACACTAATAAAACTCAGGGAGAAATAGAAAATCTGAATAGGCTCATATGAGTTATAATAATTAATTATTATAAACAGAAATTAAGTCAATATTAATAATCTTCCAAAAATAAACTGTCATCTGTGAAAGACACTAAAAAAAAAAAAAATCAAAAGACAAGCCAAAGGCTGCAAGGACATCTTTGTAATACACATCTGATAGTTGACTTGTATTAAAAATATACAATGAACGTTGAAAATTCAATAATAGGAAAGCAATGAGCACAAGAAATGAGCAAGTGATGGATATGAACATCTCACCAAAGATGAGATACACACGGTGAATAAGCACACAGGAAGATACTCACGGCCACTCCTCACTAGGAGATTGCAAACCAAAGTAATGAGATGCCACGACACACATATTAAAAAACACAAAATAAACTTTTAAAAAGCCTGGCAAAAGTAAATGCTGAAGAGGAAGCAGAGAAACAGGTACTCCAATTCATGGCTGATGGGAAGGCCAGGTGAAAGAGTTTGGCAGCCTCTTGCAAAGCTAAGCATAGCTTGATTGTAGCACCCAGAAGCCACACTCCCAGCCACTTACACACTCTGAGTCTGCAAAAAATCTGGTATGCAACGTGTAAGGCAGCTTTCTTCATAACCACCAAAACCTGAAAACAGCAAAGCTCCTTCCACAGGTGGATGGACAAACAGACCCTGGTGCATCCCTACAATGGGAAATTGTTCAGCATTGAACAGAAGTGAGTTACTAAGCCTAAGGAAGATATGAAGAAAACTTAAATGCATATTTCCAAGTGAACAAAGTTAACCTGGAAAGGCTGTATACAGTGTTATCCCAATTCCATGGCATTATCTTAAAAAGCTAAAGTATAATACCAATGAAGTGATAAGGATTGCCAGGGGCTCAGTGTGTGTGGAGTGAAAAGAGATGAATAGGCGAAGCACAGAACCTCCTTCAAGCACTAAAACTATCCATACAATACTGTAATGCAGCAAAGGCATTTGACAAAATCCAACATTTATCAGTACTCATGATTAAAAACTCTCAGCAAACCATGGTGGATACATAGACTTAGGCATTTGTCAAAACCCACAAAATTTTACGGCACAAAAGGTGAAAAACACACAAGTTTTTAAAAAGTTGCTTAGGAGGTAGGAGGATGCCAGGAAGAAATGCCGACTGTGACAAGTGAGTGCAACTATATTACAAATGCACGAAACACCCTCACTGATGGGTGAAAAAAGGCGCTGACCTCAGTCACTTTGGAAATGAGGGGACATCATAAAACTACAGGCAAAATAATTGCACATCAGCACTGTACTTTCGTTGATAAAGTTGTGTTTCTCAGAGGTTGGGTTAATAATTCTAATACCACTGTGCATATATATGCCCAACATAGACAGACATAGTTACACATGGAAACATTTTGTGACGTGTATATACATGGGTTAGTACACACACATTTCATGAGATGTGTGCATACATGGGTTAGTACACACACATTTCATGAGATGTGTGCATACATGGGTTAGTACACACACATTTCATGAGATGTGTGCATAGATGGGTTAGTACACACACATTTCATGAGATGTGTGCATAGATGGGTTAGTATACACACATTTCATGAGATGTGTGCATACATGGGTTAGTACACACACATTTCATGAGATGTGTGCATACATGGGTTAGTACACACACATTTCATGAGATATGTATATACATGAGTTAGTTAGTACACATACCATAGTTTATCTCTGGCATCTGATAGGGTCTAAAAGAAAAAAATACCTCAGTGGCAAGTGGCACCCCTGGCACCCACATCTTATCTCCTATGACCATTTCCCAATGGAAGGAACCAGGATTCCTTGGAGAAATAGCTGCTTCTAGGACTGGAGTAGAAAATATACAATGAACCAGGAAGTAAAAAGATGATAAACAGATGAAAACGATGAGTCCACCGGGATGTGTAGAAGGAGCATAGCAACCAACTGAAACCTGCAGTGACCAAAACTGTGACAATTTGATCAGCAAAATAAACAAATTAGTGTTGGGTTATAATTCAAAGTGTAAAACACCATATCCATGATTCCAAATTGATATACATGATCAAAGAAAGAATAAAGGAAAGAAAGAAATGGGGAGAGGAGACAAATTGTTCATGCAGTAGAAGTCCAGAAAATGTATGTAGATGCTGTGACCTCAATGAGGGGTGCATAACTTCCCATCCTTCGTGTGTGGCTGCATGTAGATGCTGTGACCTCAATCGGGTATATAACGTCCCATCCTTCGTGTGTAGCTGCATGTAGATGCTGTGACCTCGATGAGGGGTGTACAACTTCCCATCCTTCGGGTGTGGCACACAGTAACTTCCTCCAAGTCAGGCGATGTAGAAATGGGATAAAAAGAAGCAGTTTGCCCTGGAGAAACCTGGTGACTCTGCCTCAGCCAGGTGCCTGTGGTCAGTTCAACAGTCATTGATCTTGTGGAGAGCATGATGTGACCCCTGATATGATACCATGGAAGAGTCCCTTCACCTCTGTGGTCTTCCTCCCAGTAACCCATAAACTTAGTATCATCGTGAAAAAAACATATACATTTAAATGGCATGTTTTAACTTAATTTTGTGAACTATCCTACAAAATATTTGACCACTACTCCTCAAAACTGTCAAGGTTGTCAACAACAAGGGAAGTCTGGGAAACCGCTGCATCTGAGCACCCCGGACTAGAGGAGACACAACAGCTAAACGTTATGTGGTGTCCTGGATGGGATCCTGGAGCAGCAAAGGGGCACAGGTGAGAACTAAGAACAGTGAATAAACGATGGGCTTCAGTGAATAATAATGAGTCAGCACTGGCTCATCCGTGTGATACGTAAGCCATGCCAGTGTGAGACGCCAACAACCGAGGAGCTGGTGCCAGGCATGTGGGAGCGCGGTGATGTCTTCACAAGCTTTCTGCACATCTAAAACTGTTCTAAAAACTAAAATCTATTTTTAAAAAGTTGATATAGATAATTCCCAATTACATTCAGAGATTTTTATGCCAGTTTTTTCAGTCATTGATAGAGTAAGTAAATAAAAATTCAATAAGGATATAAAAGAAAAACATAACATGTTAACCAACTTGACCTAATTTTCATTTCTAGAGCACTACACCTAAATGCAAAAGTCATAGACTTCTCAAGTGCAAATGAAACTTTCTTCAAGACAGACCATATGCTGGGCCATAACAAAGGTTTAAGAAATTTAAAGAATTAAAAAACATAAAGAGTATATACTTTGTCTAAAATGGAATTAAATTAGAAATCAATAATAATAAAATACCTAAACATTTGAAAATTTGTAATATACTTCAAAATAAACAATGGATAAAGAGAAACTCTCACAAAAATTAGAAATATCTGGAATTTAATAATTATACAAGCATAATTTATTAACGTCACCTATAACTGTATATATTATAAGTGGAGGTTTTAAAATGTATGTATTATAAGCAGAGGTTTTAAAATCAATTAGTTAAGCTTCTCTCACAAATGAAAAGAGCAAATTAAAACTAAGATAATTAGAAAAGATAGTCAAAAAAAGGAAAAATTCGTTGAATTAAAAAAGACAACGTTAACATTATTTTTTGAAAAGCTTAACAAAATTGATAATTAAAGGAAAAAGTGAGACGATACTAATGATCAATAGCGTGAATGACAGATGCGACATGACTGCAGATCATACACACAGTAACAGGAAAACAAGGAAATGTTAGGAACTGCATTACAGAAATGTATTTGTCAAACTTGAGGAAATAAATACATTCCTTGACGAGTACCGCTTATCAAAATTGACAAGAAAGGCTGAAAGCTTATATTTATTAGAGCTATTTAAAACATAATCAAAACAATCTTCCTAAAATAAAACACCGCAGGCGTATAGCCTTACCGGTGGATTGTATCAGTCATTCAGAATAGAAATGAGGCTGGATGCCGTGGCTCATGCCTGTGACTCCAGCACTTTGGGAGGGTAAGGTGGGAGGATCCCTTGAGTCTAGGAGTTCAAGCCCAGTCTGGGCAACATAGAGAGACCCGGTCTCTACAAAAAAGAGCCAGCCATGGTGGTGCCTGCTTGTGGTTCCAGCTACTCAGGAGGCTGAGGTGGGAGGATTGCCTGAGTCTGGGATGTTGAGGTTGAGGCCACATGATTGCACCGCTGCACTGCCTAGGTGATAGAGCAAGGCTGTCTCAAGATAAATAAATAAATAGAAAGAGAGAGAGAGAAAGGAGAGGAGAAAAAGGAACTCAGAAACGACACCAATCTTGCACAGACACTTTCAGAATATTAAGAAGGAACGAATGTTTCCCGATTTATGCTACGAGGCCTGAACCACTGTGAGGCTGCAAAGGCGCGGCGGGGGATTTGGGGAGGGATGGCGTGGCGGTCCACACCCCGGCTGGGGAGCTGATTTCTCTTACACTGGTGAATACGCTGGCCAAGGCTCAGGAGGGAGTACCATTATGATCTCAGCACTTGGTCTTACACCAATTATACTTCAGTACAAATTACCCGTGAAAAGAACATCTCAAATAGGCCTTTCTTTTGTCATTTCTGCTTCCACTGTCCTTCAGACCAGCAGCACGCAGTCAGACTCTCACAGTCACCCCTGACAGGCGGGGTTCCTTCTGATCCGCACACACCCTGCGTGTCCCACATCCAGGCTTCTCCTCCTAGAACACAGAGCATGTTACATCCCTCACGCTCCTAAGCAGCTGCCCGTTGCTTTAACGGTGAAAGCCAGACTTCTCCGCAGAGGCCTGCAGGCCTGCCTCGCTCTCGCCCTCACACCCTGTTCATTTACAGTTTCTGCAATGGACACACAGGCGGGTGCAAGGGCGGCGGACGTGGCTGCTGCCTGGGGACACAGCCAACCTCCTTCACAGTGACAGCTGCACAACTGAGCCAGGAGAGGGACCTGCAGGGCCCACGTGAGCTGCCTTGCCTTTCTCCATCTTCCATCTCTCAACGACCGAAGGGCACATCCTCCACTGAGATCCCCCCGGTCCCTGGACGCACCTAGATTGTCATTTTTCATTTTTGATGACTGCCAGATTACAAGGCCCTTTAGGGCAAAAACAGTCTTACTTATCTCAGCAGTATTAACACCAACACAAGACTGAGTACGTAGTAGGTCCTTGTCCTTGAACGCATGAAGGATCTCGACTTTTACTAGCTTGTGTCCCACTGGCTAACCCGCTGAGCAGCACGCACCGGCACTCACTGAGCCCGCGGCCCACCGGCTCTGCCGCCCCAGTGCTGATTTGTGGAGCAGGGCGTTGCTTCTCTGGGCTCTGAGGTGTTCAGAGTCAATGTCGGTCCACTGTACTCTTCACTTCCATCCCTTCACTTCTATCTCCTCTTACGATATGAGACACACAATGAATTAAGCTCCATTGATTACTAGTAACTTGGATTTTGAATTTAAAAGAATGTTAAAAAAAAAAAAGATTGCACTAACAACCCACCCTTGACTGGCCAAATGTGCCCGTGATGGCCCCTTTCTTGAAGCTTTGTTGATTTCATGATTAATGACCTGCTTTTACAAAATTGCAAGCATATTTTCACTTCTAAGTCATGTGACTTAACCTTCGATTTATTGACTGGTTAAAAAAAAAACACCAGAAGATGTAATTTTATGTGGCAGACGTTAATTTGAGACTGTAGAGCTGTAAAACAGACCTTCAAATTTCTATTTATAAAACATTTAAATTGAAATAATGGCAACCTCACTTATGTCTCTGTTTTCTTAAGGTGGAACTAAATAATCATCTTCAGGCTTTTAACCTGTCATCTGTTTTTCCAACCCAAGCTATCAGCCAAATCAGTTAAGGCAGGAATACAGGGGGCTGCCAGCTGCCATTTGGAGGGCCCAGGGTGGGCTGGAGCCCCGGGGTCATCTGCAGAGCCGAGTCCTGTGCAGCCCATCTTTCCTCAGCACAAGAGTCAGAAGCTGGATCGCCGGCTGTGGTGGGAGTTCAGGGAAGACTCCGGCTCAGGTGCTTTGGATGTGGAGATGCTGTCTTGATATGCTAATTGGAAACAGATTCAGGCTAAGGCCTCTGTTTTCTCACTGCTTGGCTTTCAGGGAAGCTTCGGTGAGACTTTTGGAAAAAGAGCTTTGATGTGCACGTCTTGGGCACCAGCAGTGAATGCAGACACTGTTGAGTGGGCGCTGGGTGAGTGTTACTGAGACGGTGCTGAGAACCGCCCTGCACTTTAGAAGGACTGTGAGTCACCCTGTTTATCAGTGATGCTGCTTAAATGTCTTCTAACAAAACACCCCCTTCTTTCCTTTTCCATAGGTTTTAACTTCATTGAGGCTCACGGCTTCTTGCTGATATTTTTGCCAAAACTCCCTCATCAATCTTACTTCTTTTTGTCTTGCTACAGCAACTCACAGCCCCCAAAACAAACAAACTGTTCTCTTCTCTGTCTTGGCATTGGTCTTCTAAAAATAGCACGGAGTCACCTGAGTCCCCCTAGGTAAGGTGACTTTCCCCATCACAATTCATCAAATTCCCGATCAGGCTGCAACCATCTCCTCTCTCCACCCCACTGACTGAATGGCTGGGAACCACCAGCATCTCTCAGACCCCATGGCTCATGAATCCTGAGCCTGGCATCTCTCCCCTCAGTTATGAAAGACTTTACTCCTCCCCATACTTAGCAGATTCCTGGGATCCTTCAATGTCCAACTTGCAAGGCCCAACCTGCTCCCCTGGCACTTCGTGGACATTGACCCACTGTGCTCTAATTGTTTGAAGATGATCTTGTCTCACTGTAGAAAGTAAGGTGCTGGCAGCCTCTGGCATGTCAGAGCAGGTGCAACACTGAGGCACAGCCAGGCAGGTGCTCTGCATAGGTCCCTGAGGATGCCTGACAGCCCAGGCTCATCTTCCCCACAGCTGGCCTCATGAAACAGCCTTGAATGATGGGGTTTAACACTTCCAAAATGTGTTTAGGTATATGTTTTTTTTATTTTTAATCAGTTTATTTTTACCCATTTTAATTTTTAATCTTCATGAGCACACAGTAAGGGTATCTACTTGTGAGGTGCATGAGCTGTTTTGATACGGATATATGATGTATAACAATCGCATCAGGGTAAATGGAATGTCCATTGCCTCAGGCATCGATCACTTCTTTGTGTCAGAAACATTCCAGTTCCACTCTTTTGGTTACTTTTAAATGTGATACAAATTATTGCTGATTGTAGTCACCCTATTGTGCTATCAAGTACTAGGTCTTATTCTATCTACTATGTTTTTGATCCATTAAACATCCCGCATCCTCTCCACCCCTCACCACCCTTCCCCACCTCTGGTAAGCATCATTCCCTACTCTATCATCATGGGTTCAAATCTTAGCTTCCACAAATGAACAAGAACATGTAAGGTTGTCTCTCGGTGCCTGGCTTTTTTCACTTAACATAATGACTTCCAGTTCCATCCAAGTTGTTGCAAATGAAAGATCTCCTCCTTTTTGTGTCTGAATAGTACTCCGTTGTGCACATGAACCACATTTTCTTTACCTGTTCATCTGTTGATGGACACTGAGGCTGCTTCCAAATCCTGACCATTATTAACAGTGCTGCAGCAAACACAGGAGTGCAGAGCTGTCTTCAATAGACTGGCTGATTTGCGGGGAGGTATACATACAGCAGTGGAATATCTGCGTCATATGGTAGCTCTGTGTCTGGTTTTTTGAGAAACCTCCAAACTGTTCTTCACAGTGGTTATACTAATTTACATTCCCACCAATGTAGGAGGTTCCCTTTCCTCTACATCCTCGCCAGCTTTACTATTGACTGTCTCTTGGATAAAACTCATTTTAACTGGAGTGAGATGATGTCACATTGTAGTTTTGATTTGCTTTTCTCTGGTGCTCAGTGGCATTGAGCACATTTTCATATGCCTGCTTGCCATTTGTACGTCCTCTTGTGAGAAATGTCTATTCAGATATTTTGCCCATTTTAACTGTATTATTGGGTTTTTCCTATTGAGTCGTTTGAGCTTCTTTTATATTCTGATTATTAATTCCTTGTCAAATGGATAGTTTGCAAATATTTTCTCCTATTTTGTGGGCTGTCTCTTCACTGTTGTTTCCTTTGCTGTGCAGAAGCTTTTTAACTTGATGTGATCCCACTTGTCCATTTTTGCTTTGGTTACTTGTGCTTGTAGGGTATTGATCAATAAATCTTTGTAAAGACCAGTGTCCTAGAGAATTTCCCCAGTGTTTTGTTTTAATAGTTTCATAGTTTGAGACCTTGGATTTAAGTCTTAAATCCATTTGATTTGACTTTTGTATATGGCAAAAGAGAAGAGTTTAGTTTCATTCCTCCACATATGAATATTCAGTTTTCCAAGCACCATTTATTGAAGAGACTGTCTTTTTCCCAGTGTATGTTCTTGGCATCTTTGTCAAAAATGGTTTTACTGTAGGTTGTGGATTTGTTTCGGGGCTCTCTATTCTGTTCCATTGGTCTATGTGTCTGTTTTTATGGCAGTACCATACTCTTTTAGTTATCATACCTCTGTAGTATAATTTGAACTCAGGTAATGTGATTCCCTCAGTTTTGTTCTTTGTGCCCAAGATAGCTTTGGTTATTCTGGATCTTTTGTGGTTTCACATAACTTTTAGGATTTTTTTCTATTTCTGAGAAGAATCTCATTGGTATTTAGATAGGAATTGCATTGGATCTGTAGATTGTTTTGGGTAGTATAGAGATTTTAACAATATTTATTTATCCAATCCACGAACATGAACTATTTTCTCTTTTTTTGTGTGTGTTCCCTTTAATTTCTTGTATTGAGGTTTTGTCATGTTCACTGTAAATGTATTTCATTTCTTTGGTTAAGTTTATTTCCAGTTATTTTATTTGTAGCTATTGTAAATGGGATTACTTTCTTTTTGATATTATTTGCTGTTGGCATATAGAAATGCTGCTTATTTTTCTATGTTGATTTTTTATTCTGTGACTTTAGTAACTCTGTTTCTCAGTTCTAATAGTTTTTTTTTTGGTGGAGACTTTAGGATTTTCTATATCATCTGCAACAATAATAAATTGACTTTTTCCTTTCCAATTGGGGTGCTGCTTGTTTTTTATCTCTTGTCTGATTGCTCTGGCCAGGACTTCTAGGGCTGTATTGAGTAACAGTGGTGAAAGTGGGCATCCTTGTCATATTCCGGATCTTAGAGAAGGCTTCCAGGTTTTCCCTGCTCAAGACTAGCCTTGGGCCTACCATATATGGCTTTTATTGTGCTGAAGTATGTTCATGCCATATCCAATATTCTGAGGGTTTTTTTAAAATCATGAAAGAGTGTTGAATTTTATGAAATGCTTTCTCAGCATCAGTTGAAATGATCACATGGTTTTGTTATTCCTTCTATTGATATGATGTATCACATTGATTGGTGTATGTTGAACCATCCTTGCATCCCAGGGATAAATCTCACTCAGTCATGATGAATGACCCTTTTGACGTACTGCTGAGTTTGGTTAGATACTATTTTGTTGAGGATTTTTGCATCCATGTTCATTGGCTATATTGACTTGTATTACTATTATTATTATGGCTGTATCTTTGATTTTTGTTTCAAGGTAATACTGACCTTGTAGAATCAATTTGGAAGTCAAAGTATATTTATATTTTAACAAGATGATCTTTAGCAAACGACCATACAAAAAACAAGTGAACAAATTAGAAAAGATTTGCAATGGAAGCCAGTGGCCTAGTAAATGGAAAGAGGATGCCATGGGACCACGCCTGCCCACTGGCTGCCTGTGCCTCAGCAGCGGATGAGCTGCCTTCTAAAAGCTCTTGCCTGGTATCTAAAAATCATGCAGTTATTTAGTTTTGGCACAGATCTGCAGAGAAACGGATATTTTTATTTTGCAAAATAAATCATGAATAGGTTTCAAACTGCTGTCACTTTAGAATCGCCTCAATGGAACAATTGGGTGGATTAGATGATCCTTGGCTGGCTCTGGGAGGCTGGGAACAGGAGGCCTGGTATCCTGAGGCTGGACTGGACCCACGGTGGCC
The DNA here is from genome assembly GCA_004027715.1 of Plecturocebus donacophilus. Classification (NCBI taxonomy): domain Eukaryota; kingdom Metazoa; phylum Chordata; class Mammalia; order Primates; family Pitheciidae; genus Plecturocebus; species Plecturocebus donacophilus. Next base: position 31,850 of record PVKP010023661.1, read on the forward strand.
AACGAATGCACACTGCTTTTGGCTAAACGGATATGCCTTTTAACTTAGTCTCTCATGGCTCACCGGCCTGCAGAGGCTGCTGGTAGCATCTGCCAATGCTCCTCCTTCCCTCTGCCCTCCGTGCATTCCCCTCACATCACACTCATTTTGGCATTAGAATCAAGAAAACTGGAAATGCAGTGAGCACTGTGGTGTCAAAGTGCACAGGAGACAAGGGCTGTGGCAGAGAAGCAGGCATGAGCCCATCGTGGACTGCATCCTGCTCTGACTTTACCAAAACTTACATGATAAAAATAAAATGGAGACTTTGTGTCATTATTCCTGGTGCCTAGGAAGATCTATTATGCCATGAATGGCTTTATCTGTTGCCCTGAATTTGTATTTATCTTTTGACAATAGTGTTTAGGTCAACGTTCCCTATAGACTAGAAGGAGCTTAACGCTCTAGAACAGTCAATAATAATGGAGAAACGTTGACATGTGCATTTTCCAAGTTACTGAGTGGAAAATATAGGATGCTTATGAGACTGGGTTTTCTCTATGTATTTAGTCTTGTAAAAAGCATCAGTATCACACATCGCACACTGGATAATGGATACGGTTTCATTTAAAGCTTAAAACAGCTTTGTGCAGTCAGGTCATTATTCCTGCTTTACTGGAGCCAAAACTGAGCTTCGAATCACATCCTGCTCTGGCGACCTTAGTGATGGCAATGCCAAAGCCAGAGGCTATACCTTCTGATTCCAATTCCCCACCTCTTTTCTCAGCACAGGCTTGCCCTAACTATTCCCAAATGAAGTTAAGGACCGGCCTGCTGTTGTGGAGACAGATTCTTCTCTGCTTTGCAAATAACATATTATTTGTTTAGGTTACAGCTAAAATACAACAATTCTTTTGGTGAATTCTTGTTGTTGGAGAAACAGCAGCTTAGACGTGTGCACAAGATGCCAGCTATGTGCACAATGTGGCCACAGGCTGAACTAGACCAGGAGGCAAACTGACCGCTTTGCAGGCGACATCCCAGGCCCCTTTGAAAAAGCCAGGTGACCGTGGGCAGATGCTGCCCAAACCCGTCAAGCCCAGGGTGTTCACAAGCCTGGAAAGAAGGACTGTGCATTTGCCTTGCGGTGGCACTAAGCACAGGTGAAAGCAGGGGCTTGGTTTAGATTTTGGAGTCAGAGTGGAGGCCAGGGGAGGCTCTGGCTGGCAGGCTGAGCAGCTGCTGGACTTCAGGACAAGCTCCCAGCGTGGGAGGAGAGCACTGGCCATGCTGAAGAGGAAGACGTCGCACGCTTTGGCAAAGGCACACGTCTTAAGGGTGGGAAAGCTGGAGTGGCTGTAAGATAACACCGTGGTGCTCGGCCGAATCTGCTTTCAATTACGATGATGTTGTCCCTAGAGCTATTCACAGCATCTGGGTAGCAAAGTCCGTCCAGCGGTCTTCTGCCTCGAAGAACATGATCTCGAGCCAGCTCCTGTTTTCCATTTCTGAAGGAATGGAACTGCGTTTGGCCTCCAGTCATGCAGGCCGCCCAGATGCAGCACAAGTCTATGAATCATGTAATTGCTCAGCACACAGGAAACGTGCAGGGGGAGGCTGAGAAAACACAGCGGGGCGGGGGTGGGGGGCACAGCCTCAGCCTCAGCTCCAAATGTGGGCAAAACGGAGGCACGTTCCTCTCTCTCCTGTGACTGTCCCATGGACCCCTAAGATGTGAGAATGTGCAGGACTTACTGCCTCTCCCACCCTGATTTTTGTTAAGGTCATTCACATAGGTGTTTACAGATTCAATCAGCTACGTTACAGAATATGAAAACTGCACCAGAACCCAAAGCAAGAAGTGAGTTACAAGCACCAGGGAGATTTGCTTGAGATCAAATTTTCAGCCCAGAGGCTATATTCCTAACCTCTTCACGCAACTAATCCCAGTGAATGTGTTTCCTTAAAAAAGTGTTTTCCTCGCCCCATGCTCTGCTCTGGTGGCTTATGTAAACATATATGTTATTAGAGATGTGATTCTTATCAGGGGTGACTGTAAGGGAAAATGTCATGTTTTCTTTTTTGGCATTTTCTCCTTTCATATTTCTAAAGATTATCTTCTGTATATACCGGAACTTCTACCTGTTGGTAGTTTTTAGCCTTACCAGGGTGGACAGGGACCCGGCCACTGGCCCCCGTGCAGATCGGCCCTGTAACCTCTCTCCTCGTGAACACCCAGCTTGTTCTCACTCCCTTGAGGCCTCACCAACACCCTAAACAGCTCTGAACTGACACTGGGTGCCTCTCCTCCCTTGCCCTTGGGTTTAATCAACTTCTACGTGGCAGGCTTCATGTGTCTGTAAACAACTGTTCCAGCTCTGACCATGGACTCCCCCTCCTTGGCTCCTCAGGTTTCCTTTACTTAAAAGCAAAACAAGCTGGTTCCTTCAGTAGTCTCAGGACAGGCCTCCGAGAGCTTCTATCTTCCTGGTTTCTTAAGTACACGTTATCGACCACATAGCACGTGTCAGGCGAAGCCCCAACAACCAGCAGAGAGAATGATGGAAACCAAACCCCGAGCTTGCAGAACTCCTCAGATTTCTCTAGAACTTTGCTCTCTCCAAACATCCCTGCAAACCCTGACCAGAGGCGCCCCGTGGAGCGTGGTGACCAGCTAAGGTCATCTGTGACGGGTGGAGGGGCCTTTCGGAAAGGCAGCAGGCTGGAGTCCGCTGGCAGCCCCTCTCGGGCTTCTGTGCCTCCTCCCCAGCACCGCTTTGTGAAGTAAACAAAGCAGCTTCAAGGCTGCAGTTCCACGTGCCGCTCGTCTTCCTCCACCTCGCACTCTTCCTAGGCTTTTTGTGCTACCACGAATGCTTCCTCAGGACAGTTTTCTAGTCTCCAAAGTGATCAAGCCCCTTCAGTCTCCCTGCTACAGCACCCACATTGCTGTGGAGACCACATTGTCTTTGTTCGTCAGCAAGAAAAGCAAGCACATCTTCAGACACTGCTGGAGCTGTTCCCATGTAACTAAGTAAAGATCAGGATCCAAATGGCGCCCAATCCGGAGGAATAAACGTGTGAAAATAGCAATGTTCTGGGGAGAAGGAGAATGAATGGAATGGAGAATAACTTTTAAAGACATTAAAAAGCACTAAAAGGTACAATAGATAAAAAGGCTAGTGCTAATATCAGACCATTCATTCATTCTTCCATGTCCCCTCAGCACATGTCTCCTGTCCACAAGTGTTAGGCCGTGCTGTGAGTGTGTGGGACCCACAGAGAGTGTGGCCCGTGGGAATCTCTGTCCTGGAGCACTTTGCCCAGATGAGCAATTAGCCACATGGATTCCAGCGAGGGCAGGTGGTGGGCAGCGTTAAAGCAGGGGCTGCAGTGACGTCTGGGAGGTGACGGTGGCTTGGGCTGCCATGGTGAGATGCACGTGCGACACTGACGCATTCCAGACAACCCTAAAAGCAACCGACTGAAACCGGAGTCATGGGGACATAAAAAATAAAAGATTACTCCAAGATTTTAAAAGACGAAGTTGCTACTGAATGGAATTAGACTGTTGGGGCCAGTCTGGAGGGGCAGGCGGTCAGTGTCAGAAACGTGGGCTCGGAGCTTCCCGATGATCATCTACATGAAGATGTTCTAGGGACGCGAGGGAGAAGACGGCGATTCTCTCAGAATTGGGAGTCATGTTACTGTCTGCCTTCGTTGTTTTTAAAAATATTTGTAACTTTTCCCAAGTGCTGGTTCATTGACTGTGTCACTTTAAGGCGTGTTTCTTCGGAGCCGTTTTCTCCATTTGGCATGCGTAGCTTTCTGTCCTGTAGAGTGGCTCTTCGAGGGCCAGGCGCCAAAACGTTAGCTGAAGTGTTCGCAGCACTTTCCATCCAAGATACGTTTACGGAATGAAAAACCAACGAAGACGAGCGTCTTGGCCCGCAGGCGGCGACGTGTTCATTACTGCTCGTGGGCCC